>BSBK01014297.1:2500-65000 GCA_027943335.1 Chamaecyparis obtusa | reverse complement strand
CTTACCAATTTCAAAATGATAAAGTTTAGTTCATCTTCTAGATAATTGCTCACCTTCTAGTGTATACCTAAAAACAAAAAATATAAAACATTGTTCTATTAGTATTAGAATTATGAACATCATTTTTATATTGTTGCGCAATCTATGCAATCAGTGTTATAACACCTATTTTTTGCACATTAGAAATCTTTTTTTATGAAACTCATTTTCTTAATACAAATATATAGTTGTTTTACAAAATGTCCTTTCTAAGTGGTAGCTTGTCCTCTTGTATAGTTTTCTAATAAACCAAGATATTGACTTGGTAACGACATAAATGTATCTTCTTAGTTGAGTTAACTTTCTTTGATCAAGTAAAGTTGTTTTTAAATGGAGAAGAGTAGGAATGGTAGAGCAAAGAAAGGGTTTCAAGTGGGATGTAATTTGTAGGTTATTGAGCCCTCTATAGTCAATACTCTAACCAAGACTGTTGTGAGGGATCAAAATATGAGAAGTGATGCAGAGGTAGTGTGTAAGACTCTCTGAGCCCATACCCTGATTGAAATGAGTGCTCAATCAATCAATAAGAGAGACAACTTCTCACATCAAACATCTTTAACAAGGATCTACTATCTAGGCTTCTCCCAATGCCCCTAGAGCCTCCAATATGTCAAACCTCGAAATAAGTCTTCCACCCTTATTTCAAAACTTTACAATACCTTAACATGGTCAATATACCATGTTTCACCAACCCACCAAGTCTGGTCAGGTCATCTTCCACCAAACTCACACCATTAGCCCTTTAGGCTTGTAGCCTTCACCAGTCACAAATCTGCCTTTTCCTCTCCAACTTCCCAAATAACTCAAGGAACCAATCAGTGTTCTAGATACCCTTTTGAATTCTCTATATCCTAACCAAATCCCAAGGTGCACTCTTTTGGACCATCTACTAGATCTAATACCCTAGCACCCACTAACTAGGCCTAATTTAACCCCAATAACAAAGAAACTCATAGAAGTTCTCATTCCCTTGACTCCCAAACTAGTGACAGTCCTCAATAAGGTTAAGACACAATATATTTTCAAGTTTTTAAGGCTTCACCCCTCACCTATACTTCTAGCCACCAAACCCTCACCTCTAGGGTAATTTACCTAGGGCCTACTCAAAAGGAACTCCACAACTATCTCCAGATCAAACCAAATGATCTGACACATCACTATGGATCCCCACAACAATAATCCATCATGAAATATCCTTATTCTTAAGGCACTCAACCACCATAATGACTGATGTCAAATCAAGCTCTCCTTTAACCAGCAGTCTCCTTCATTTAGGGACTTTCCAAACACATCTTCTTATATCCCTACATCAAACACTTATATAAAAGGATATTATACAAATTTTTTAATCTCCCACCAATTACATTGGTCATAGGGAGTGGGAGAGTCAATAGACTTTAGGAAACTACAATCCCGATTGTTGACTATGACCCCAAACCCATTCACTATCACAAACACCAGACAATTGCTCTGTCTTAAATATAGTAGAAATAATAAAATAAATGTGTGGAAAGGTAAGTAACAACCAAGGAAATGTCCTTACATCAATAAATAATCCAAAACATGTTTTATGCAAACATTTTAATTCACTAGTCTTGGACTGTACCCATGGGACAATGATTCACAGTGTGGAGGGAAAATTTTGTTTATTGATTGGAATTCATTTCAAAATGGTTTCCTACACCTCCAACTCCACATCATGTCTCCACTCACATGGATCAACACTAATATAGACTTCTAAACTCAAAAAACCAACTGCAACCATTTCTAACTATCCCAAAACTATCCCCAAATAGTCTAAAACTAATGGTCTCAATAAAATATGATTAAAATGTGTTGTCAAGTTGACAACCAATGTTGTTAGCTCGACAACATGACTCAAATTCCACATTAAAATGACATTTAAAATATTTAGAAACAACCTTTATAATCCATGCTAACCCTTTAACCCCTACATGAGCGTCATAGTCTTATTTTGCCAACTTAGGCAACTTACACATTTTGGCACTTATGATGTATTTCAAATCAACTATTGGCACTATTGTCCTTAGTAAAAATATAATTGACCCTATAGGTATTTAACCAATTCAAATAACCTAGGACCAACATAATTACGCCCTAATGACACCTAGGTACACTTTTTAAAAAAATGTCATTCAACTCCTATTAGATCAATGCAACACTGTCATGCCTTTATACATTTAGGCCTATTACATCAAGTACATAAAACTGGCTTCAAGCTATATTACATTCAAATATATTGATCTTTTAGATCATTCAATATTTATGAGCCAACAAAGTGACTCCTTTTCATGTCTCGATCAGGGTTCCCAACACCATACTCCCAAGGATCAAATCAATCCAAGTCCCTTGGACTGGGGTGTTTCTTTGTTTTCCTCCAATCTTTGTCCACTACTTGTTGAGGACCTGCAACATAATTGAATCCTCTATTCATTGACATCATGTACATGCAATCAAAGACCATGTGCCAAGCACTAACTCTGTCATCCATCATATCTATGTTCCCACAGATGTCCGCAACATCACCATTGACATGATCAACAATATATCATCATTGCAATCCTATCATAATAGTTTTAGAAATAAAAATAATCAAATCTTTCTTATTCACCAAAAAATATGTTTGGTACTCCATTGCTTCATCCATTAGCTTCAACACTTCATCCTCTTGGTCACACACTCCTTGTGAGATCTCCTTATTTATCAACACTTCACTAGATAAGGTCTTCTCTTGACCATCTACTCTTTCATCTTCATGCTCCTGTCCTAGGCATTCTTTCACTACTCCACCCTTCCTTTTCCATTCTTCATCTATGGCATCCAATTCATCCCATAAATTTTTCTTGTCTTATAGACTTTGACTACTTGTCTCCTTGCAATCTTTAGTAGTTTGTATTGGTTTCCCACAACCAACTCTATGAACTCTCCCAGTGAGTTCTTCCTGCAGTAGTTTCTTCTCTTCCATAAGCCTTTTGATAGGCCACACAACACTCTCCTTCAGCCTCTTATGCCAACTATTATATTCTACCTTCAACTCTATCTTCAAGAGTTTGAACTCTTCACTCTCCAAGGTCCTTGTCATCTCTGAGACCTTCTTTAACTTCTCATTTCAGTGTCATCCTCCTTGGCATGAAAACACTCCATCAATGGCTTCTTTCATAGCCATGTTCTCTCTCTTTCAAATAGAAAATTTTAATGGACACTTGACTATCCCCACTTGGATTTCTTCATCCATACACTCATCAGTTGCATCAGAAACCTCTACAATTGCCTTCTCTATCTCTATCATTTTAAATTCTTGAGTCCTTTCTTCTCTAGGCCCATAGCTCACCATCTTCTTCTCTGTCCTGTCATCTTCATACTTTGACATATCTTTTTCAATCTGCACTTGCATCTCTATTTGTTTATTCTTTTGGTCCTCCACATGAACCATTGTGATGCAAGAGCATCCTGGGTGTAAGAGCAATCTTGCATCACCCAAAAATATTTATGTTTTTGCATTCAATAAGGACTATCTTGTGTAGAGCCGCTATTTATGGAAACTTTCTATTTTTAGTAAGCTAGTCTTACGATCTCGGAATGTTCTAATTTTACATGTGGAGGTTCATATCAGTCATATCAGCCTGCCAACAAAGTTTCATGGCTAGATCAGGTCTAGTTTTGAAGATATTGAAGATTTTCGGTATGTGCAGCAGGGTACAGAAACTTCAAACTCAGTTTTGAAGGCTTTAGAGGCCCCGGATGAGGTTGAAAATTTGGGTGACGGGCACTTTTCCTAGGTCAAGCCTGTAGAGCACTTCGTGGTGTTTCTGAAATGGGGTTATAATAGTCAATCGGGTCAATGGGCGATGACTTATGGTCTTCGGAAGTTGGGTCACCTGAAATGGCAGAAAATAATTTTTTTTCAAAATTTCTGTTTGGGTTTCAAAACTCATTTTGAGCCGACTTTGATGTAATAAATTGTAAAATAAAATAATTCTAAGTTTGGTTGGCCCTAAGGGCTAAATTTCTAGAACCTTCTCAGGCAGTGGAAATTGCCTATATAAAGAAGGCCTGTAGTGTTGTCTATGGCAGTTCTGGGTAGTAGATCTGGGTATTGATTCGAGGCTTTATCCTATAGAATATTGTAAGGGAATGCCCATGTGGCTTTGCATATTGTAATTCTAAAAGTTTTTAATTCCACATTTGTGGAGATAATAAGAAGCCAATTTTCTGTTCTTGCATATTATTGTTGTTGTTTCTCTATTTCTGTTATGTGTTTGTGGTATTAAGAGGAGCACCCTTCATCAAGTGGTATCAGAGTAGGAGTTCTTGAGTGTGTAAACAGATCGCCGACTATGAGACAGTTTGCACCAAGACCGTGGTTAGGGTTTCAGTGCGCATCACGAAAATGCCTCCATGAAGAGAACGTGGTGGAAGAGCTGGTACTATGACACCTGAGGTTAGAGAGCTGCAGAGACAAGTGTGAGCATTGCAAGAAGAGATTCATAGAGGAATTAATCTTAATGTCAGAGATGAAAGCGAGGATGAAGCCGAAGAAGAATATCAAGAAGGAGAAGTTGAAATTGTGAACTAGGAGGAAGAAAGACTTTTTCAGGTGATTTCCAAGATTGGGAAAAGACCTAAGATTGAGGTTCCTACATTTTCTAAAAATCTTAACCCAGAGGAATTGATCGACTGGATCAATGAATGTGAGGAATATTTTGAGTATGAAGATGTTGAGGATCCTGATAGGGTCAAATTTGCGAAGGCCAGACTGAAAGGTTATGTGAAGATTTGGTGGCAAGAGATTCAATTGGAGCGAAATAGAAGAGGGAAAGATAAAATCACAAGATGAGATCAGATGGTGGATAAATTGAAGCGACAGTTCATTCTTGTTGATTATGAGCTTGACCTACTAAAGAAAATGTAAAGTTTGAAGCAAGCAGGAAGATCTGTTCAGGAGTATACAAAGGAGTTCTATCGACTCCTCATCAGAATAGGTCATGCAGAAGCTGATAAGGAGAAAGTTGCCCGATACTTTAATGGGTTAAGGCCAAGCATTCAGGAGGAGTTGAATCTAGTTTGAATGAATAGTATTGAGGAGGCATACCACTTTGCCCTAAAAGTAGAGGAAAAGCTAAACAAGAAGTTTGAGAGCAGACAAAATGGAAGAGGTCGTAGTGGAAGATCTGGTGGAGGGTCATATGGTGGCTAAAATGAAGATCCGAAAAAGAAGGATGAGGCGAGTAGCAGCCAGAATTAGAGATGAAACAATTCCAATCATTTCCAAGATCAGAATAATAGAGATCAAAGAGGAAGAGGAAGAGGAAAAGGATCTGGAAGAGGAGGCTTCTGTGGAACATGTTTTCACTATGGAGAAGAAGGTCATAGGGCATTTGAATGTCCTCAGTGCCAAGGCAGAATAGACAAGAGAAATGAAGGCCAGGCAAGAGCTACACATGTAGATGAAGATGCTAGATCATCAAATTATGAAGATGCTGAAAGAGGAGAAACACTAATTAATAGAAGAGTCTTGCTGAGTGGTGAGAATGAACCTGAACAAAGGAGGAGCTTGTTTCACACTAGGTGCAAGTGTGAGGGTAAATGTTGTGATGTGATTATCGATAGTGGAAGCACTGACAATTTGGTGTCAGAAGAGATGGTGACAAAGTTGAAGCTCAAGAGATAGAAACACCCACATCCTTATTGGATTGCCTAGGTGCAGGATGACCACAAGGTCATGGTCAGTGAACAGTGCCTGGTAAAGCTCAAGATCAGCGGGTACCAAGATGAGGTACTATGTGATATAATATCTATGGATGCATGTAATATGTTGTTGGGTAGACCGTGGCAGTTTGACAGATGTGTTGTACACGATGGTCATGTGAATACCTATTCCCTAACAAAGGATGGAGTGCGACATAAGCTAAAGCCATTGAAGGAGACTGAAGAAAAGGTATGTGGTAATGCAAGAATAACTTTTGTTGATGGAAAAAAATTTCTAGATGGTATGAGGCATGAGCATGTGTGTTTTTCTTTAATTCTAAAAGCTAGTAAAGAAGAAGTAGAGGATGTACCTGTAGAGGTTGCAGATTTGTTGAATGAGTTTCAGGATATTGTATCTGATAATGTACCCAATGGATTACCATCGGTAAGGAAGATTAGTCATCAGATGGATTTGATTCTAGGAGCCAGTTTGCCAAACAAGGCAGCACATAGAATGACACCAGCAGAAAGTGAAGAGTTGAACAGACAAGTACATGAGTTGTTACAAAAGGGATTGATTTAGGAGAGCCTGAGTCCATGTGTTGTACCAGTAGTATTAACACCAAAGAAGAATGGAGAATGGAGGATGTGTACAGATTCTAGAGCAATAAACAAGATCACAAACAAGTATAGGTTTCCATTGCCATGAATGGATGATATTATGGACTGTTTGAGTGGAGCTGTGTATTTCTCAAAGATAGATATAAAGAGTGGATATCACCATATTCAGCTCAGAGAAGTAGATGAATGGAAGACTGCCTTCAAGACAAAGGAAGGACTGTATGAGTGGTTAGTCATGCCTTTTGGGCTAACCAATGCACCAAGCACTTTCATGCGGCTCATGAACGAGGTTCTGAAAGAATTTCTGGGTAAGTTTTTCATTGTTTACCTAGATGATATTTTGATCTTTAGCAAGACATTGGAGGAGCATATGATGCATATTCGTATGGTGTTTGGGAAACTGAGAGATGAGAAATTATTAATTAACTTGAAGAAGTGCAGTTTTCTGAAGAAAGAGTTAGTGTATTTGAGATTTGTAGTTTCAGCAGAAGGTCTAAAAATGGACCCAGAGAAGGTACAGGCTATCCTTGAATAGCCTACTCCAAGGAGTGCTACTGAGGTAAGATCTTTTCATGTTCTAGCTAGTTTTTACAGAAAGTTTATCAAAAATTTTAGCAGTATTTGTGGTCCCTTGAGTGAGACAATGAGAGGGGATAGAAAAGAGTTTAAGTGGACTAATGGGGTAGAAAAAAGTTTTCAATTGTTGAAACAAAAAGTTACAGAACAACCTGTTTTAGCACTTCCAAATTTTAATAAGGTGTTTCAAGTAGATTGTGATGCTAGTGGTACTACAATAGGAGTTGTTATGAGCCAAGAAGGTAAACCTATTGTGTATTTCAGTGAGAAGTTAAATGATGCCAAGAGGAAGTATTCTGTTTATGATCAAGAATTTTATGCTATAGTTCAGGCATTAAAGAAGTGGAGACATTATCTACTTCCTAAGGAGTTTGTTTTGTATACTGATCATCAAGCTTTGCAATATTTGAATAGTCAAGGAAAGTTGAATCAGAGGCATTTGAAATGGGTTGAGTTTTTGCAGAGTTATACATTTGTTTTGAAACACAGGAGTGGAAAGTCTAATAGGGTTGTGGATTCTCTTAGCAGAAGGCAACTATTGCTGACAGAGATGCAGATTGAAGTGGTTGGGTTCAAGGAACTCAAGAATTTATATCTAGAGGATCCTGATTTTGGTGGAGCTTGGAAAGCTTGTAAAGAGCTTGTTACTCTAGACAGGATGAAATGGCTGGATTTCATCATCCAGGATGATATGCTATTCAGAGGGAGTCAGTTGTACATTCCAAGAAGTTCTATGAGGGAGAATCTCATCAAAGAGAAGCATAGTGGAGGATTGGCTAGATATTTTGGTCAAGATAAAACCCTTGCTTTGGTTAGTGAAAATTATTATTGGCCATAGTTGCAGCAAGATGTCAAGAAGTTTGTACAGAGTTGCAGAGTATGTCAGATGGTGAAAGGAGTGAAGTAGAATATAGGGTTGTATCAGCCATTACCTGTACCAGAGAAGCCTTGGGAGGATATTAGTATGGACTTTGTTCTTGGTTTACCGAGGACACAACGGGGACATGATTCAATTTTTGTAGTAGTTGACAGATTTTTGAAGATGGCACATTTCATTCCTTGCAAGAAGACTAATGATGTTGTTCATGTAGCAGAATTGTTTTTCAGAGAAGTGGTGAGACTACATGGTTTGCCAAAGACCATAGTTTCAGATCGAGATACTAAGTTTGTTGAATATTTCTAGCGAACATTGTGGAAGAAGTTGAAGATAGAGTTGAAGTTTAGTTCATCACATCATCCACAGACTGATGGATAGATAGAGGTGGTGAATAGAAGTTTGAGAAATCTACTAAGATATTTGGTTGGAGATAAGCCAACAGGATGGGATTTGATTTTACCATAGGCAGAATTTGCATACAATAATTTTGTCAACAGGAGCACTGGTAAATCACCATTCCAGATTGTATATGGAAGTAGTCCAAGAAATGCATCCAAGTTGAGAAAGATAGATAAAGGAGAAATAAGTAGTGCTGAAGCTGAGGATTTTTCAGAACATTTGAGGAACATCCATGAGGAGGTGAGGAAGCATATTACCAAGATGAATGTGCAGTATAAGACTAAGGCAGATGAGAAAAGGAGGCATAAGAAATTTTAGGTTGGGGATGAAGTCATGGTTCATTTCCAAAAGGAGCGGTTTCCAGTTGGTACATATAACAAACTGAAAATGAAAAAGTTTGGGCCATGTAAGATACTGAAGAAGCATGATTCAAGAAATGCATATGAGGTAGAATTGCCTACTGAGCTGAATATTTCACCAGTGTTTAACATTTCAGATTTGACAAAGTATCATGAAGGAGGTGTTGAAGATGAGGTTGTAGCAGCATAGTGCAGTATTCCAGCAACCAATTTAGATATCAAGGAGATTGAAGACATACTAGACAGTCGTGCTAGCAGAAGCACAAGGAACAGGACATATGAAGAGTATTTGGTCAAATGGAAAGGATGACCTGTTGAAGATTCATCATGGCTAACAAAGGAGGAGTTAACCGTCTTGGTTTTCCTTTGCACACCTGAGTCGTGACAGGGTCACTTCTCAAATTACCCTGGGTGTCTGATGCAGGAGCATCCTGGGTGTAAAAGAAATCTTGCATCACCCAAAAATATTTTTATTTTTGCATTCAATAAGGGCTATCTTGTGCAGAGCCGCTATTTATGGAAACTTCCTATTTTTAGTAAGTTGGTCTTACGATCTCAGAATGTTCTAATTTTACATGTGGAGGTTCATATCAGTCATATCAACCTACCAGCAAAGTTTCATGGCTAGATCAGGTCTAGTTTTGAAGATATTGAAGATTTTCGGTATTGGCAGTAGGGTACAGAAACTTTAAACTCAGTTTTGAAGGCTTTAGAGGCCCCAGATGAGGTTGAAAATTTGGGTGATGGGCACTTTGTGCAGTTCAAGCTTGTAGAGCGCTTCGTGGTGTTTCTAAAATGGGGTTATAATAGTCAATCGGGTCAACAGGCGATGACTTATGGTCTTCGGAAGTTGGGTCACCTGAAATGGCAGAAAATAATTTTTCTTCAAAAATTATGTTTGGGTTTCAAAACTCATTTTGAGCCGACTTTGATGTAATAAATTGTAAAATAAAATAATTCTAAGTGTGGTCGGCCCTAAGGGCTAAATTTCTAGAACCTTCTCAGGTGGTGGAAATTGCCTATATAAAGAAGGCCCATAGTGTTGTCTAGGGCAGTTCTAGGTAGTAGATCTGGGTATTGATTCGAGGCTTTGTCCTACAAAATATTGTAAGGGAATGCCCATGTGGCTTTGCATATTGTAATTCTAAAATTTTGTAATTCCACATTTGTGGAGATAATAAGAAGCCAATTTTCTGTTCTTGCATATTATTGTTGTTATTTCTCTATTTATGTTATGTGTTTGTGGTATTAAGGGGAGCACCCTTCATCACATTCACACCCTCTACTCTCTCCTCTAGGATCTTCGCCTAATCCACATCTCTTTGGGCCCCATCATAGGCTTGCTACTCCAAAGCATTGACTTCTACAATTCCTTCTAAATTATACTCTTCTTGTTCCCTTTGTCCTAGGAACTCAACTTTTTCAAACAAGAAACTTGTTGGCATCTTCCATAATGCTTCATCTTCCTTCAAGGATTTCAATACTATTTTCGTGCCACCATTCATGAAGTTATAGTCATTCATTACTCCATCATATAGGGTATGTTTCTCCACTTTCCATGCCCTCCAAAGGATAAAATGGAATCCTACTAATGGAATAACATCACACATGACAACATCCTTATATGGTCCAATGCTAAAGTGAACATATGCATTCTTTGTCACTTCAACTTGGCTTCCAACATGTAACCCCTATACCTTGTAAGGTCTGCTATGCACTATATGTTGTAGACTCAAATTTTCAACCATCTCAACCAAAACAAAATTGAAAAATGAACCACTACAAATGACCATTCTACAAACCTTACCCATACATTTGCATTGTGTTCTAAATTGTGAATACCCATGGGTGTCTCTTCTACCCAAATCTTCATTTATGATGGATTGAACATCTCTATCCTTCAATTAGTAATCTCTTGTCTTCTCTACAATCTAAGATCCATTCAACTTAGAATAACCACCTTGGAACACTCTCAAAGGATAACTCCACTCTAAGGGTTCAACAAATGATTCTAGGTTTTCAAAATCTCAGATTGTCTCCTCCAACTCTCTCCCAAAGGAATCTTCTATGCTCTGATACCACCTAATGCAAAGGTAGTGTGTAATACCATCTGATCCCATACCCTTATTGAATGAGTTCTCAATTAGTCAATAAGTGAGACAACTTCTCACATCAAACATCTTCCACAAGGACCTGCTATCTAGGCTTCTCCCATTGCACTTAGAGCCTCCAATATGTCAAATATCCAAATAAGGCTTCCACCCATGTTTCAAAACTTTATAATACCTTAACATGGTCAATTTATGATGTTTCACCAACCCACCAAGTCTGGTTAGGTTATCTTCCACCAAACTCACACCATTAGCCCTTTAGGCTTATAGCCTTCACCAGTCAAAAATCTTCCTTTTTCTATCCAACTTCCCAAACAACTCAAGGAAAAAATTAGTGTTCCAGATACCCTTTTGGATTATCTAAATCCTACCCAAATCCTAAGGTGCACTCATTTGGATCATCTACTAGATCTAATACCCTAGCACCCACCAACTATGCCTAATTCAACCCCAATAACAAATAAGATAGTAGAAGTTCTCATTCCCTTGACTCGTAAACCTATGAATATCTTCAATAAGGTTAAGAAACAATATATTTTCAAGTTTTTAAGGCTTCACCCCTCACCTATACTTCTAGCCACCAAACCCTCACCTCTAGGGTCATTTACCTAGGGCCTACTCGAAAGTAACTCCACAACTATCTCCAGATCAAACCAACTAATCCAATATATTAGTATGGATCCCCACAAAAATAATCCATAATGAAATATCCTCATTATTAAGGCATTCAACGACCATAATGACTGGTGTCAAATTGGGCTCTCCTATAATCAGAAGTCTCCTTTATTGAGTGACTTTCCAAATACATCTTCTTATATCCCTACATCAAACACTTATATACAATGATATTATAAAATTTTTGACATCTCCCAATAATAACATTGGTCATATGAGGTGGGAGACTCAATCCACTTTAGGAGACTACAATCCCAATTGCTTATTGTGACCCCAAACCTAGTCAATGTGAAAAACACCAGTCAATTTCTCTATCTTAAATACAATAAAAATAATAAAAAAATGTGTGGAAAGGTAAGTAACAACCAAGGAAATTTACATGCATCAATAACCAATCCAAAACATGTTTTATGCAAACATTTTAGTTCACTCATCTTGGACTATACACATGGGACAGTGATTCACAATATCCAGAAAATTTTGTTTATTGATCAGAATTCATTTCAAAATGGTTTCTAACACCTCCAAATCCACATTATGTCTCCACTCACGTGGATCAACACAAATATAGACTTCTAAACTCCTAAAACTAACTACAACCATTTCTAACTACCCCAAAACTATTCCCAAACAGTCTAAAACTGACTATCTCAACAAAATATGGTTAAAATGTGTTGTCAAGTTGACAACCAATGTTGTCAACTCGACAACATGACTCAAATGCCTCTTCAAAATTGACTTATATTGTACTTTTTGGCACTTATAGTGCATTTCAAATTGACTATTGGCACTATTGGACTTAGTACAAATATCATTGACCCTCTAGGTCTTTAACCAATTCAAATACCGTAGGATCAACATAATGACCCCATAGTGACCCCTAGGTACACTTTAACCTTGTAAATGCCATTCAAATCCTATTAATGCAATGCAACATTGTCATGCCTTTATATATTTAGGCTTATTACATCATGTATATAAAATTGGCTTCAAGCCATATTACATTCAAATATATTGATCTTTTAGATCATTCAATCTTCATGAGTCAACCAAGTGATGCCTTTGCATGTCTTTTTTAGGGTGCCATGCACCATACTCCCAAGGATAAAATCAATCCAAGTCCCTTGGATTGGGGAGTTTCTTTCTTTTCCTCCAATCTCTATCCACTACTTGTTGCATACCTGCAACATAATTGAATCCTCTATTCATTGGCATGATGTACCTGCAATCAAAGACCATGCGCCAAGCACTAAATCTATCATCCATCATATCTATATTCCCATAGATGTCTAGAACATCACCATTCACATTATCAATAAGATAAAATCCATACAATCCTATCATAATAGTCTTAGAAATAAAAAATAATCAAATCTTTCTTATTCACCAAAACATATGTTTGGTACTCCACTCTGTCATCCATTAGCTTCAACACTTCATCCTCCCACTCACACACTCCTTGTGATATCTCCTTATTTATAGAAACTTTAACTAATAAGCTCTTCTCATGACCATTTTTTCTTTCATCTTCATGCCCCTATCCTAGGCATTCTTTCACTACTCCACCCTTCCTTTTCCATTCTTCAACTATGGCATCCAATTTATCCCATAAATATGTCTTGTCTTAAATAATTTGACTATTTGTCTCTTGGAAATTTTTAGTAGTTTGTATTGGTTTTCCACAACCAACTCCATGAACTCTCTTAGTGATTTCATCGTACAATAGTTTCTTCTCTCCCATAAGCCTTTTGATAGGCCACACAACACTCTTCTTTATCCTATTATGCCAAATATATATTTGATTATTCATTCAAGTCTATTTCCAAGAGTTTGAACTCTTTACTCTCCAATGTCTCTATCATCTCTAAGACATTCTTCAACTCCCCATTCTAGTTTCATCCTCCTTGGTATGAAAACACTTCATCAATGGTTTCTTTCACATCCCTTTCTTCTCTCTTTTCAATAGAAAATTTTAATGGACACTTGACTATCCCCACTTGGATTTCTTCATCCATAAACTCATCAATTGGATCAACAAGCTCTACAATTCCATTCTCTACTTCTACCATCTCAACTTCTTGAGCCCTTTCTTATCTATGTCCAAACCTCACCATCTTCTTCTATGTCCTTTCATCTTCATACTCTGACATTTCTTTGTGCATCTACACTTCCATCTTTGTTTGTTCTTTTGGTCCTTCACATGAACCATTAACACCCTCTACTCTCTCCTCTAGGATCTTCACCTGATCAACATTTCTTTGTACCCCATCATAGGCATGTTGTTCCAAAGAATTGACTTCTACCATGCCTTCTACATTATCCTCTTCTTGTTCCCTTTGTCCTAGGAACTCAAATTTTTCAAACAAGAAACCTGTTGGCATCTCCCATGATACTTCATCTTCCTTCAAGGATTTCAATACTATTTTCTTGCCACCATTCATCAAGGTATAATATATCATTCCTCCATAATATAGGGTAAGTTTCTCCACTTTCCATTCCCTCCCAAGGATCAGATGGCATCCTACTAATGGAATAAGATCACATAAGATAACATCCTTATATGGTCCAATGCTAAAGTAAACATATGCTTTGTTTGTCACTTCAACTTGCCTTCCATCATGTAACCCCTATACCTTGTAAGGCCTACTATGTGCTATCTATTGTAGACTTAATTTTTCAACCATCTCAATTGAAAAAAATTTGAAAAATGAAGCACTATAAATGACCATTATGCAAACCTTACTCATACATTTGCATTGTATTTTGAATTGTGAATACCCATGGGTGTCTCTTCTACCCAAATCTTCATTCATGTTGGACTGAATGTCTCTATCCTTCAATCAATAATCTCTGACCTCCTCTACAATCTAAGATCCATCCAACTTGTAATCACCACCTTGGAAAACTCTCAAAGGATAATTAAACTCTAAGGATTCAACAAAGGATTCTAGGTTTTCAAAATCTCATATTGTCTCATCCAACTCTCTCCTAAAGGAATCTTCTACACTCTGATACCACCTGATGTAGAGGTGGTGTGTAATACTATCTAATCCCATACCTTGATTGAAATTAGTGCTCATTAAGTCAATAAGTTAGACAACTTCTCACATCAAACATCTTTCACATGGATCTACTATCTAGGCTTCTCCCAATGCACCTAGAGCCTCCAATATGTCAAATATATAAATAAGTCTTCCACCCTTATTTCAACAATTTATAATACCTTAACATAGTTAATTTACCATGTTTCACCAACCCACCAAGTCTGGTTAGGTCATCTTCCAGCAAACTCACACCATTAGCCCTTTAGGCTTGTAGCCTTTACCAATCACAAAGCTGTCTTTTTCTCTCCAACTCCCCAAACAACTCAAGGAATCAATCAGTGTTTTAGATACTCTTTTGGATTCTCTAAATCCTACCCAAATATCAAGGTGCACTCTTTTGGACCATCTACTAGATCGAATACCCTAGCACCCACCAACTAGGCCTAATTCCACCCCAATAACAAAGAAACTCATAGAAGTTCTCATTCCCTTGACTCTAAAACTATTGATAGTCTTCATTAAGGTTAAGATACAATATATTTTTAATTTTTTAGGGCTTCACCTCTCACCTATACTTCTAGCCACCAAACCCTCACCTCTAGGGTCATTTACCTAGGGCCTACTTAAAAGGAACTCCGCAACTATCTCTAGATCAAATTAACTGATCAAATACATTAGTATGGATCTCCACAACAATAATCCATTATGAAATATCCTCATTCTTAAGGAATTCAACCACCATAATGACTGGTGTCAAATTGGGCTCTCCTTTAATCAATAGTCTCCTTCATTTAGTGACTTTTCAAACACATCTTCTTATATCCTTGCATCAAAAACTTATACAAAAGGATATTATACAAACTTTGACATCTCCCACCAATTACATTGGTTACAAGGGGTGGGAGAGTCAATCCACTTTTGGAGACTACAATCCCAATTACTGATTATGACCCCAAACCTAGTTACTGTAAAAAACACAAATCAATTGATGTTTCTTAAATACAACAAAAAAAAATGACATAAATGTGTGGAAAGATAAGTTACAACCAAGGAAATGTCCTTACATCAATAACTAATACAAAACATGTTTTATGCAAACATTTTAATTCATTGATCTTGGACTGTACCGACATGATATTGATTCACAGTGTGCGGAGAAAATTTTGTTTGTTGATTGGAATTCATTTCAAAATGGTTTCTTACACCTCCAAATCCACATCCCATCTTCACTCATGTGGATCACCACTAATATATAATTCTAAACTCCTAAAACTTACTACAACCATTTCTAACTACCCCAAAACTATCCTCAAATAATTTAAAACTGACTGTCTCAACAAAATATGGTTAAAATGTGTTGTCAATTTGGCAACTAATGTTTTCCACTCGACAGCATGACTCAAATGCCTCTTAAAATTGACTTTTAAAAGGTTTATAAACAACCTTTATAATCCATGCTAACCCTTTAACCCCTACATGAGCCTCATAGGCTTATTTTGCCAACTTAGGCAACTTACACATTTTTGCACTTATATTGCATTTCAAATCAACTATTGGCACTATTGGCCTTAGTACAAATATCATTAACCATGTAGGTATTTAACCAATTAAAATACCATAGGATCAACATAATGACCCCCTAGTGACCCCTAGGTACACTTTAACCTTAAAAATGCCATTCCACTCCTATTACATCAATGCATCATTGTCATGCCTTTATACTTTTAGGATTATTACATCAAGTACATAAAGTTGACTTCAAGCCATATTACATTCAAATATATTGATGTTTTTTATCATTCAATATTCATGAGCCAACCAAGTGACTCCTTTGCATGTCTTTGTTAGGGTGCTCAATCAAGTAAAGTTATTTTTAAATGGAGAAGAGTAGGAATGGTAGAGGAAAGAAAGTGTTTCAAGTGGGATGCAATTTACATGTTGTTGGGCCCTCTGTAGCTGATAGTCTAACCAAGATAGTTATCGGGGATCAAAATATGATAAGGCACAGTGTTTGTCTCCTGTGATGAGCAAGTAGGTGCAGATTTGGAGGATATAGACAAATCAACATATTGTTCTACGTAGGGGACCTAGGTGGTCCCAAAAGGTAAGCTAACTATTGACCTCTCCATGGGTGTGGATATCCCCCCTTCCTTGCACCTTGGTGGTCAGGGTCAAGATGTTGACCTTGATCCTCTCAATTAGCCAGCCCCATGCCGCAAGATGACGTGTCTCTCCTCGGGACCATCTAGAGTTCCTCAGAGGAATGATGAAAAGAACATGTCATGGGCCTCCCTTTTTTGGATAAAGCATTTAGAAAAGTCATGCTTTCCACCAATTAGCATTAATTTTGAGTTAGAAAAAATAGCTATATCAGTTCCTGATAAGGTGATTTACCATAATATATGTTGGCTCTCTCACTGGTTGGAAAATTTCTTGGTCCTAGACCCAACATTGAGGTGGTGAGAGATTTTGTTCAGAAAATATTGAAGATTAAAGGACATATTGAGGTCTCTAATTTTCCTAAGGACTTTTTTCCTTCTCTTTTTCATGTGAATAATATCTCTTCTCTTCTCTCTATGGCGGCCCTTGGACCATAGATAAATCTTCCTTTGCCATCAAGAAATGGACCCCTAACATGGACTTCTCTAGTGAGGTAAAAGCACAAACTTGTGTTATGTTTGAGGCTAACTTATCAACATAGCTGAATTTGAGTATTTCTAGCTAAAAATTAATTTTCCTCAAACATATGGTCTAGCTAGATTCATTCTAGCTAAGGTAGATAAGTTCGTCAACTTTTCCAATTAGAAATCTCTATTAAATGCATGTTTTATACCATTTACCAAACAAATAAAATTATTTCAGAAAAAAATGATGTTTCAGTAGCTCCTCTTTTTAATGATATTTTTAAAAAATATATAAAAACACCCTTTTTTAGAGCTCAAAGTTAGGATTATCATCATATAAGTTTTATATTATTTTTAGTAGATCTAATATATTATAATTTCTAAATACTGCAAGTGGTTATTTTAACATTTGAGAAGATGCTACTTCAAAAATAGATTTAAAAAAATAGTAGAACATATTAGAAAAAATTAAAATTTATATTTAACACTAGAGGAGAGAGTCCTCTTCAAGAATATGTAATTATTTTTGTGAATGGTGTAGATTTGAAAGGCTAAATTTGGCGGGAGACAAAAACTATCAATTTCAAATAAGTTCAACTTTGAGTAGTTATAATGGAGAAAATATATATCATAAACCAATTTTTCTTCTTTTCTGCACTAGCTATACATGTCATATATAACATACTTTGAGATCAAAGAAAAAAAAGATTACTTGCATATACTTTTTTGGTGGGAACTATACCGCAGTTTTTTAGTATTTTTCAGCATTTAAAAAATGGACTTAAAATTTTAGAAAACTATGTCAACTCTTATTAAAAGAATATTCAAATATTATAGGCATAAACTTTATCTACTTTTACACCTTTCATCAGTTTACATCATCTTCAAATTCTAAACATAAATGCCACTTTTATGTCGTTAAAGTTGAACATTTTTCATTTTGTTGACCTTTTCCTTTATAAAAGTGTGACACAAGTTTGTACTTTTGTCTCCTGTGATGAGCAAGTAGGTTTAGATTTGGAGGATATAGATGACTTGACATTTTTTCTAATGTAGGGGACCCAGTTGGTCCCAAATGGTAAGCTAACTATTGACCTTCCCATGGGTGTGGATATCCCCCCTTCCATGCACCTTGGTGGTTAGGATGTTGACCTTGATCCTCTCAATTAGCCAACCCCATGCTACGAGATGATGTGTCTCTCCTTAGGACCGTCTAGAGTTCCTCAAATGAATGATGCAAAGAACATGTTGTGGGCCTCCCTTTTTTTGATAAATCATTTAGAAATGTCATGATTTCCACCAATTAGCATTAATTCTAAGTTAGACAAAATAGCTATATCAGTTCCTGATAAGGTGATTTACCATAACATATGTTGGCTCTCTCACTAGTTGGAAAATTTCTTGGTCCTAGACCCAACATTGGGGTGGTGAGAGATTTTGTTCAAAAAAGATTGAAGATTAAAGGACATATTGAGGTCTCTAATTTTCCTAATGTTTTTTTTCCTTCTCTTTTTCATATGAATAATATCTCTCCTCTTCTCTCTATGGTGGCCCTTGGACCATAGATAAATCTTCCTTGGCCATCAAGAAATGGACCCCTAACACGGACTTCTTTGATGGTTTTTTTGTGGTTGTTCTTATATAGGTAGTACTTCCAGAGTTACCTTTGGAGTATTGGCATGACGATGTGCTCAATGGGATTGTTGTCTCTTTTGGGGAGATTTTATCTTTAGATGTCATGAAAATAGCAAGAAAAAGAATGGTATATGATAGAATTTGTGTCTCTATTTTTCATTCTACTAATCTCTTTGTCTCTATTGAGTTAAGATCCAAGCTGGTAAAATGGGCTCCAACCATCAAATATTAATCTTTTCCCTTTGTCTACTTCATGTGCCAAAAAAGTAGGCATTGGGGTAGGAACTATCCTCTTTGGGCCAACAAGATGAACAACGGGGTAGCCAAAGGTTAAAAAATGTGGAAACCGCATCAGGTTTTGAACAACCACAAAGATAAAGAAGGTGAACACATGAATGATGAAGCTAAGATTTCTTTGAAAATATAACAAGAATAAGATGGTGAACCCATGAATGTGGAAGAAAAGCCTCATATTGAAAAAGGGAACCAAGATTTGGCATTGATTCAATGAGTTAATTAGGAAAGGGGAAACTTATAAGAGGAAAATGTCCATATCATCAACCGTGCCTTACTAAATGCAACAGAAAAAAGAAAAGAAGCTATCAGATGTACTCCCCAAATAGATATTTATGAAGAAAATAAGGAAGGTGTCTCAGATGAAGGTAATATGTTAAAGGATGTGGAGGGGAGGGAGGTCATGTTGCACCCTCTATTGTCCAATCCTAGTGTATGTTCTTCTTGGTGTGCCCACACAAGTGCTATGAAGACCTTTCTTGTCTTCTTCCAAGGATCCTACTCTCCTCTAGGATCTTAATAGTTTTAGGTGACCAACCTAAAAACCTTACCAAACTCTTACTATAAGAGTTAATTCCCTTGCACTTAGCCATGAAGGACATTCACCTTTAAGTTTTGTTTCAATGCTTTCCAACCCTTAGCATACTCCAAGTGCCATTCTCACACAAACTACCAAACTGGTTACAGGGGTACCAAATACTTTGAAAACATCCATTATTTTTCCATTTGAATCCATTTTGGTGGATCTTGAATCCCTTTTCAATCGGGTCTAAGAACTAGTCTTATAGAGGTCTAATTAGGCCTAATTTCCTTGTAGCCCTTGACAGGGTCTTTTTCCAATTTCCTAACAAATATTATCAAATGAATTACAAAAAAAATTCCACCTTTGAGTACCCTTTTGGGAATTTTAAAATATTCAAGAGGATTTAGGGTTCTATGGCCTCTGTACATAGGCTTCCTACAAAGTAGGGCTAATAGGGCTAATAGGCCTAATTTATAGGACTATATTGATTCCTTTCTTGAAGCTCAACCAAATGGATTGATCAATCCTCAATCTTACTTACATGAAATGATAAATTCATATACTATTTGGAACCATACTTGTTCCTCACAGTCTTCCTTCCCCTCCATGTAAACATTCATTTTCTCACTGTCACACCTCTAACCGGGCACACTAGTCTCACCTAGGGCATGACTCTAAAATTAGAAGCTTGACTCTTCAGGACCTACCTCTAGATTCATATTGTACATTGGCTCCCCTAAAACATTTATCCAACTTTAGGAAGATCCCGTGGTTAGATTTCATGGGGGAGCCATAAAAAGACAAATAGGCCTAGACTGGACCAGAAAACTCCCTAAACACTAAGCAATTTATTGAAGGAACTAAACTATCTCTAAACTACTTGCTCCAAGAAAGAAAATTCTTAAAACTATCCTATCAACACAGATTTAAAGCTAAATCAAAAAGTTAAATCCATATGAAAGCACTGTTACACAAGTATGCTCAAGTATCCTCTAGAACCAGTATTGCAGAGCTTCTATTCAACTCAAAAACTTCTTTACAATCACATCTACCTCAAAAAATGAGCCATTTGGTATCATAAGATACTTTATCCATATTTTTAGGCCTTGGCATTCAATTCCCACTCTTAGAATGGTGGGGATCCAATGTCGTCGAGTTGCATGCAACATCTCCACAAAGTTGCAAATGTTTTCATGACAACGTTTAGCATCTTTTGCAATAATGCGGTAACCTATAATCTTGGCCCTCTATCCCACTTTGTTCAAAGAAGTAACCTCATTTAAGACTAATAAGGCAGCTCCTTTACTATGCCAATGTTTAAGACACATTAGGCTCATTTCCCTAATCAAGCCAAAATTTAGCAATAAAGGAAGCTCACTAAACTAGGTTGGATTAGATACTAACTATCAATCCACCTAGTCACACACATGCAAGACCTTCTAAGGTCCAAATTAAACACACTTGTGACTTGGAAAAGGTCAGATACAAGCCAAAATTACTAAGGACTAGGAGGCTAGCCTAGGTGCTCCTGCACCATCCTACCCAAGTGAAATCTTTCAATCCATCCTTGGATTGAGTAAGTTGAGGTCAATGCCTAGCTTTTTAAATTTTGATTGCTTGATCCATGCTACATCTACATCCATTTTCCCTTGCCATTTGACTAAATGTTCCTTATACTCTTTGGTTCTAGTCTTCTTATAAACTCTTGAATCCACTATGATGTCTTCCTTCTTGACTGATGTAGAAGGTAAATTAAGTTCATCCACATCTTGAATAACTTCAATCAAGCTTTGATCAGGATGAGGGATCGGTCCTTTGTAAGGAACCAGGGCTGCAACATTAAAAATAGGGGACAATCCACTATAATTTGATAACTCCGCATTATAAGCATTGGCTCCATACTTTGCTAAGATAGGACAGGCACCAATCCTTGGCATTTACAATTTGTGAGGGACTCCTTTCTATAATCTAGATTTATTAAGGTGCACCATTACAAAATCTCCAATATTGAATTGGATTTCCCTTCTACCCTCATCAACCTTACTCTTGTGTTTCATAGTGTTATCAGCTAATGTTTTCCTAACTGTATCATGAATCTCTTGCATAGCATAAGAAAAATCTTCAACATATCCACTCCCCTTAACTCCATCCTTCAACTCTCTAAGTTCAAAGATTTCTCTAGGGTGTATGCCATAAAATATTTCAAAGGGACTCTTACCTATGGACCTGTTCATAGTGTCATTGTATGCATATTCAGCCTACCCAAGTAGTTGATCCCCTTTTTTACCATATTCTTTAGTCAAGAATCTTAGGAGATTTCCAAGACTCCTATTTACCACCTTGATTTGACCATCTATCTAAGGATGGTATACAGATCCAAAAGAAAAATTGGTACCTAGTCTTTTCCAAAGAGTCTTCCAAAAGTGACTCATAAACTTGGTGTCTCTGTCTGACACTATGCTCAAAGGTAACCCATGTATCTTGACTATCTCTTTGAAGAATAAAGAAGCTATTTGGGTGGCATCATTGGTTGTATTACATGGCACAAAATGAGCCATCTTGCTGAACCTATCTACTATCACATAGACACTATCCATTCCTTTTCTTTTCTTATGTAACCCAACTTCAAATTCCATGCTCAAGCATTCCAATGGCCTAGTGGGAATAGGTAGTGGTTGATATAGGCCTACATTAGAAGAAGTTCCTTTGGCCTTTTGACATACAATACAACTCTCAACATACTTCCTAACATCAATGTTCATTCTTGGCCAAAAGTAAAATCTTTGAACAAGTTCTTGTGTCTTACTGACCCCAAAATGACCACTCAATGCACCATTGTTCTTTTCTTGAATCAAATTATCCCTTATAGACCCTCTAGGGACACATAATTGACTTCCCTTAAATAAGAGGTTACTTTGCAAAGTATATTCAGAATATTTACTATGGAAGTTGTTCTTATGTTCTACACATACCTTGTAAATGTCTGCAAAGTCTTCATCATCAGCATATAGATCCTTAAATTTATCTATTCCCATGCTCTTCAATTGTATCTCCTAGATAGTGATAGCTCTTCTACTCAAGGCATCTACCACTTTGTTTAGTACTCCATGCTTGTTCTTGATGTTAAATGTATATGCTTGCAAATATTCAACCCACTTCATGTGCTTATGACTGAGTTTCTCTTGAGAGTTTAAGAAGCTTAGTGCTTGGTTGTTTGAATAGACTATGAACTCCTTTAGAAGAAAATAATGCCTCCATTTCCTTAAAGCTTGAACTAGAGCACACATCTCAAGGTCATAAGAATAATATTTATTCTTAGCTTCACTCAACTTCTCTGAATGGAAAGCCACTGGTCTACCCTCTTGGCTTAAGATAGCTCCAATAGCCACATTTCTTGCTTCACACTCTATGGTGAATAGTTTCTTAAATCTTGGCAATGCCAAAATAGGTTTAGTAGCAATATTTTTATTCAACAACTCAAAACTCTTGTTAGCTTGTTCAATCCACACAAACTTAGTGTTCATGCCTCCTTTAATGGTGTCCAACATAGGAGCACAAATAGCACTGAATTGTCTAATAAACTTTCTATAGTATTGAGAAAGGCAATGAAAAATTCTTAGCTTTGTTGTTGTCCTTGGAATAGGCCAATTTAGGATGGCTTCCACTTTGCTAGTGTCCATTTTATAGTTTCCATGAGATAGTAAAAACCCAAGGTATACCAACTCCTATTTCATGAATTCACATTTCTCCAAATTTATCATCAACCTTTCATCATGCAGCCTCTTGATAATAGTCTCTAGGTGTTGGAGATGTTCATCATTTGTCTTTCTATAAATCAGTATATCATCAAGATATACCACTACAAATTTTCCAATGTATTCCTTAAGAACTTCATTCATGAGCCTCATGAATGTGGAGGGGGCATTAGATAGTCCAAATGGCATGACATGCCATTCATACAAACCCTCATTGGTTTTGAAGGTTTTTTTCCACTCATCTCCCTCATGTATCCTAATTTGGTGATAACCACTCTTTAAGTCTATCTTGGTAAAGTACTTGGCTTCTCCTATACAATCCATTAGGTCTTCTATCCTAGGGATAGGGAGCCTATACCTAATGGTTATCCTATTTATGGCCCTTGAATCATTAAAAAGTCTTCAAGTTCCTCCCTTTTAGGTGTTAGGATAGTGGGTATGACAAATGGTCTGATGCTCTTTATTATAAGACCTTGACTTAAAATCTCTTGGATTTGTCTAGGAATTTCCTCATTTATTGAGGGGTCATCTTATAAGCTACCTTATTGTGAAGGGTAGCTCCTGGTATGAAGTCTATACTATGAATTATAGCTTTTTTAGGGGGTAATGTTGATGGTTGTCCATCACTTACAATGCCTTCATAAGTCTGCAACATACTTTGTATCTCCTTAGGTAGCTTTGGCTTATTGGCTGCCTTGGCATCACTTACCTCTCTTGGCCTTAACACCAATGCAAAGCCAACTCCTTCTCCTTCTTCTAGGGCTTATAATAACTCTTTCTCACCAACCACGAGTACATTAGGTCCTACTGACTTCATTTATGTATCCTCTAAGAGTGACTGAATCTTAAATGTCACATTATCCTTCTTGAAATTATATGAATTCTTCACTCCATCATGCATAACTTGGTGGTCAAATTGCCATGGTCTACCTAGGATAAAGTGACATGCATCCATAGGTAACACATCACATAATACCTTGTCCTTATATCTCCCAATTGAGAACTCAACCCAAGCTTTCTCATTCACTAGGACATGTTGTCCTTTATTTAGCAATGTGACCTTGTAAGGATTAGTGTGGGGTATCCTTGTCATTTTTAACTTGCTGACTGCTTCCTCTGACATAATGTTTTCAATAGACCCTGATTCAATGATGACTCTACAAATCTTGCCCATAATCTTACATTTTATCCTAAATAGGGATCTCCTCTGGCTTGGCTCCTCCTTAACTGGTTCTTTGATCAATGTTCTCCTCATCATGAGGTTCTCACCTTCCTCTAATGATAGTGGTACCTCAGGGGGTTTGACTCCTACATTTGTCTCTTCTAGAACAAAATTAATTGTCTTGTCACTTGCTTGAGAAGTACTACCCTTCTCTAGACACCTATAGGTAGGATGTCCTATTTGGTTACAATGGTAACACTTCATGTTAGAAAAATAGTTGCCTCTTCCTTGTCCACCACTTCTTCCTCTAAAATTAGAGCTCCTTTCTCTACTACCTCTACTAGAGCTTCCCTCTTGTTGCTTAGTATATTTGACTTCTCCTTGAGTTCTTGGATCTAGGCTCCTCCAACCATATCCACTTCTTTGTCCTCTATTGTCTCTTCCTCTTCCTCTGCCTCTTGAAGTGCTAGAGTCTCACTTCTTATTTAATTTTTCTTCAACCTTGACAGCAATTTGATGACATTTTTGAATTGTGTCAAGATTCATATGACTCATCTCATCTTTAATGTTCCACTTGATCCCATTAAGGAATCTTTCCACCTTTACCTTCGCATCCTCTACAACTTGAGATCTCATGCAAAGTTTTTGGAACTCCTTGGTATATCAGTTCACATCCAAGTCTTTTTGCCTAAGACTTTGGCTCTTCTTATGGAATTGGATTTCATAATCATCTGGTACATATGCATCCCTGATTTTTGCTACCATTTCCTTCCATGTAGAAATTAGATTCTTACCTTCTTTCTCCCTCTAATCTTGTAGAAACTTCCACCAAGTTGTACAGGACCTCTCAATCTAGCCTTGGCCACTTTAACCTTTTGATCCTTTGTGATTCCATCACACTCAAAGTAGTTCTCTAGTCCTTCTATACAATCTAGAACTACCTCTAGTTCCATCTTCCCATTGAAGATTGGAATGCCCTCTAATGCTTTTCCACTCAAGGCTTTCAATGCCTTCAAGAATGGTTCTTCAACTAGTATTGGGTCTGGTTCAATGACCTCATCCTCCAAAAGGATCTCCTTTTGTTTTCCATCTATCTTATCATTAGCTTCTTCAACCTTTACATCTACTTCATCCACCTTTAGCTCTAATTGTGCCAATCTATCCCAGAGTATTCTATTCTCCTCTTCTTGGTCTTCCACCTTCTTTCCTAACTCAGTGTTATTCATCATTGTATTATCTCCTACTAACTCAATAGGTTTTAACATTAACCACAAGCCTAATTCCAAGCTTTGATACCAATATGGTGTATGTTCTTCTTGGTGTGCTCACACAAGTGCTATAAAGACCTTTCTTGTCTTCTTCCAAGGATCCTACTCTCCTCTATGATCTTAATATTTTTAGGTGACCAAACTAAAAAAATTACCAAACTCTTACTATAAGAGTTAATTCCCTTGTGCTTAGCCTTGAAGGACATTCACCTTTAAGTTTTGTTTCAATGCTTTCCAACACTTAGAAGACTCCAAGTGCCATTCTCACACAAACTACCAAATTGGTTTTAGGGGTACCAAATACCTTGAAAACATCAATTATATTTCCATTTGAATTGATTTTGGTGGATCTCAAAGCCCTTTACAATCGGGTCTAAGAACTAGTCTTATAGAGGCCTAATTAGGCCTAGTTTCCTTGTAGCCCTTAACAGGGAATTTTTCCAATTTCCTAACAAATATTATCAAATGACTTAAAAAATAAATTCCACATTCAATTACCCTTTTGGTAATTTTAAAAGATTCAGGAGGATTTAGGGTTTTATGGCCTCCGTACATAGGCTTCCTACAAAGTAGAGCTAATAGGGCTAATAGGCCTAATTTCTAGGACTATACTGATTCCTTTCTTGAAACTCAACCAAATGGATTGATCAATCCTTAATATTAATAACATGAAATGATAACTTCATATACTATCTAGAACCATACTATTTTTGTACATTCTTCCTTTCCCTTGCATGCAAACATTTATTTTCTCACTGTCACACCTCTAACTAGGCACACTAGTCTCGCATAGGGCATGACTCTAAAATTAGAATCTTGGCTCTTCAAGACTCCTACCTCTAGATTCCTACTATACATTGGCTCCCCTAAATCATTCATCCAATTTTAGGAAGATCCCATGGTTAGATTTCATGGGGGAGCCATAAAAACACAAATAGGCCTGGACTGGACCAAAAAAGTTCCTAAACACTAAACAATTTATTGAAGGCACTAAACTATCTCTAAACTACTTTCTCCATAAAATAAAAATTCTTAAAACTATCCTATCAACACAAATTTAAAGCTAAATCAAAGATTTAAATCCATATGAAAGAACTTTCACACAAGTATGCTCGAGTATCCTCTAGAACCAGTATTGCAGAGCTTCTATTCAACTCAAAAACTTCTTTATAATCACAACTACCTCGAAACATGAGCCATTCGGTATCATAAGATACTTTCTCCATCTTTTTAGGCCTTTAAATTCAATTCTCACTCTTATAATGGTGGGGATCCAATGTGGTCGAGTTGCATGCAACATTTGCACAAAGTTGCGAATATTGTCATGACAACTTTTAGCATCTTTTGCAATAATGAGGTAACCTATATTCTTGGGCCTCTATCCCACTTAGCTCAAAGAACTAACCTCATTTAAGCCTAATAAGGGATATCCTTTGAGATAATATAATAAACTTGATACATGTTCGGATGATTCAATATATTAATCTTTGCAATGTTACATGCATATGGAAGAGGAGAATTCGGTTGTGAAACCAACTAATCGAATACTAGATTTGATAAACAATCTAATAGTTTACTAAAATAGATAAAGTAATAAACTATTAAATGGAATACATGCCAACATTCCCCCCCCCCCCCCCCCATGAAATTGATCCTAAACATATCAAAATCTATTTTCCCTAGGGATCCCCCCCTTAATTCTTACATAAAAAAACATGCTGATTTCATAATATGAATACATATAATGAGAAAATCATCTTTTTGAAGTTGCAAATCCTGAATCATGCAAGGCTCCATCAAGATGTCTTGTGATCCTCAAAAAGTTATAGCTTTGAGTTGTGTCCATAAGCTCTCATTCCTAAACTCTCGAATCACAGTCTTGAATTATTCAACAACGATCCCTAAGAGATGTGATAAATCTCTAGGACTGTATAATGACCGCAAAAGGGTATAATTATCAATCATATACTTTGAAGCTCACTTGATAGAAATCCATATTGAGTGCAATACCAAATCATAAACCTATCTCCAAAATGAGTCTTCACAAGATATGCATTCTTAAAATTTGTCAGCATTAGGAAGAAAAACAAAAATAGAAAGCCAAAAACACTTCTCATGTAGAACACTATCACAAAGCGAGAAGCTAATTTGAGATGATGGAAGTTCCTCCATCCTTTGATGCCACCAACATCCAAAAATGTGAAGGTTCAAAGCATAAGATTGTGAATAATGGAAGACTGAAAATCGGTAACAACCTCTCCATCATCTGATGTGTCCTCATGGTCAATGCATGCAACATTGCCTTCTTCAGTTTGTTCTGTTAATTTTCCTTTAAGAACATCACTAGCTCTAGTTCTACAAATCCATGTTGTGTGCCCTTGTTTCTTATAGTAAAAACATTGATTGTCTCTTCTATTTGTGAGGCCTCACCCCAACCCATCATAGCATTATGACACTCTCACATTTTGACACCTTATGATTTGATACTTTGATACACTACTTATCATTCTGATAGAGACTTATGATATTATGTTTGATGGTGATGATTACATTATGCTGACTATGTTTTGATGTGGATTAGAACTTAGAACATATGGTATATTTTGGTTATACATGCTTAGATATGTTAATTGATGAGAAGATTTGATCATGATTAGATTTAATTATTTCATGGATTATGCTCTACGTTAGGAAGTAGCATGGATAATATATGTCATGATGATTTATGAAATTATTATGTTTAAAAATTACTGAATGAAAATTGTAATTAGGAATTGAATTCTGCATATTGAATAATATTGCTGATTATGAATTATATAGATAGATAGATAGATAGATAGATAGATAGATAGATAGATAAATAGATAAATAGATAGATAGATAGATAGATAGATAGATAGATAGATAGATAGATAGAGAACCATGGAATTATTCAGGGAATCAGAACTAAATGCATTTGAATTGAGTAAGCCAAGGTTTAATCTGATTAAGATATTTAAACCTCATTGTAATGTGATCTTGTTTGTAAACATGATTTGAATGTGTGTTAATAGTTTAAGTTCATGTTGTTAATTAGGACATGTCATTGTGAATGTATTGTGTATTTTTTGTTGGTGTCACTTGACACTTGTATTGTACATATGGATGGTGACATGTCAAATTAAGGCATGGGCAAGAATTCACTAACTTTATAAGACATTATATTTATCCCACTTGCATGTAGAGGTCTTGTAGGGATCACATCAAGTTGGAACTCGGATTTGAACTTTAGGGGTACTTTAGAGGGGTCAAAAGTGACCCTAGAGTGTAGTTTTAGCCTAAATTAGCTAGCCCTAGGTAGGTACCTTGGGTTGGGGGCTAGTTCTTACCTATAGAGAAGCCTAGATCATCATTATGGCCCTCCAAAAAGGCCACTTTTCAAAAGGGGCGAAAATGAAGGTGGCCACATGCATCTAACTTGTCCCACACTCCTTACAAAACCCACAATTAAGAGGGGGGACAAGAGGGAAGACCAAAGGACTAGAGGGAATGTCTCATTAATTACTTGGTCATGGATACACCTTTAGAGGTATTTTTAGATGGTTGGGAGAGACTTAGTGGGTGCTCACCCACTCTCTAACTTTAGAGACAATTAGGGTTGGAGAAAGGAAAAAGTCAAGGAAAAGGATAAGGAGCTCTTCTCAACTATCTCTTGTCATTTTTATTTGGACAAAGGTTGGTGATTCTTGCCATGGAAGAATGCTTATTGCATTTCATCTTGATGTTTGTAGTGTAGAAAGAATATGTGTGATCTTTTATGCAATATTTCTTTGTGAATCTCTTGATTTTTGTGTTGGGTATGGGATTGCTTTTGGGGTTTGTATCATTCTTGTTATATGGTTTTGGGAGTGTTGTTCATGGGAGTTTAAGGCATTACTCATCCTTTGGGAAGGGAAGAAGTGGCCTTGGGTGAAGGGGTTAGTTGGGATCTCCATTGTAGTGAGAGTCTCTTCTCTTGGAGAAGAGGGAGAAATTCATGGGGTATGGGCTCCATGAAGCCATGATGTAAATCTTTGTATTTTTTAAATGAAAATGACAAGAAACATATATGGAAGAAAAGAGAATGTGGCCTTGGAAAGGGCATGGAAACACTTTGTTGAGAATGTAAATTGGTATGGCATTCTCCTCCTTGGAAAAGCCAACCTGCACCCTACTTCAATGGGTTTGGAAAACTCATTTGTGAAGCCTTGGTTGGGAGTTAATTGTTGTTTTTTTGCATATATGTTGTTGTGAGTATTTGGTTGTGTATACCCATTTAGCCTTGGTTCTTCAAGCTTTGGGGTGGTCTCCTTGAGACCTTGGTTGGGAGGTGAGCTTCCCATGGTTCTCCCATTTTATTTGCAGGTTTGAAGGTCATGTATTTGTAAATGATAAAGCTTGGAGAGTTTCTATTTTAATTGTGAAGGCAAATTATGTTGCGGCATTGTTGTAATCATGTAATGGGAAAAGCTTCTTTTTGTAGAAATGCATACTTGTAGTGTTGCAAAATGTTACTCTTTCTCTTCATTTGGTTGTTATGAAGTTGTCTATTGAAAAATGTAATGGAGAGAATCTTGTAACTCTTATTTGTGGATTGCTACAAATTTGTATTTCATTGATGTAATAATGTAAGTTGGAAATTACTGAAAGGAATAGGAAACATTTTGAAATTTTGTCTTGATGTTGCATAATAATTTTCTTCAAATTTATGAAAATAATCTCTCTCTAGCATTTTAATGCAATATAGTGTAGAATGGGTATTCATAGTAGAAATGTAGTAATGTTGTTAATCTCCTTGATGTTTCTAAGTAGTGTTCTTAAGTGTAGGTTTTAGTAATCTCTCCTTATCCTTTGACTCAATATCATGTAAAATGGACATTTATGCTAGAAAATATCAAAGATAAGGAAGTCTAAAAGTTCAGTTGTATTGAATAGTCATGGTAGTTTTTTATTTGAAAAGAAGCATTCAAATCAATCTTTATAGTTCTATCTATTCTTGATGTAAATTAATTAAAGACATAAATCCATCTCTATTGTCTTTAAGCTTAAAAGAAAAAACAAGTGTTAGAAAAGGAGAAGAGATAGACAAAAAAAAAAACTATGTAAAAAGGCAACCAAAATCAAAGAAAATGCTCCAAAAGAGACCTACAGGTCTCTAGAATTTGTATGGCAAAAAAATAAATTCTCCCATACACTTCCAAAAATACACAAAGAATAAATTATTCATTTCCTTGGCTTAGTGGAAGCCAAGTCAACTTGGGGGACCCACCTAGGTCATCACCCCAAAAGGGGACCGAAAAGGTCCCCTCAAATAAAAAGATATAATAGTAAAAAGGAAAATTTATTATTATTAATTAATAGTTTTGTTTTTTTAAATTTACCTTTCAAAAAAGGTATCGCATTTTGACTCATTTTAAATGAGTTTTAAATTTATTTCAAAAAAAATTAATTAAAAGTATGGGGGCGGGGGCGGGCCCCACACCCCAATCCCCCTCGACGTCCTTTTCTGTCGCAGGCCCTGCCACACAGGTACCCGCCTATCATAGCAGGGACGGGCCCTACCGAAAGTAGGGTACTGCCTACTACAGTAGGGGGCTCTACCTTGTAGGAGTACCGCCTGCAAGCGGAGGCCCCCACAGTCGCAGTCCCCTCGGGGACTTAAAATGAAAATGGGGAAAGTGTTAAAAAAAATTAATTTGTTATTTTATTTTATTTTTCATTTTTATTTATTAAATTAAATTTTATTCATTGAAATTAATTTAATTAAATAAATTAAACCTTATTCATTAAAAGTAATTTAATTTTATTAGAATGAATTTTATTTATTAAAGGTAATTTAATTAATTAAATAAAATCTTATTTATTAAATATAATTTAATTAATTAAATTAAGTTTTATTTATTGAGTGAAATTTAATTTATGTAAATGTAGCACTCTTTTGTCATCTATGTTTATGAATAATTTTTATTTTTTTAAAATACCATGTTTAGTGGTGAAATCGTTATTGGATTAAGTAGTAAGTTAATAATAATTACTTAATCTATTATAATGGAATTATGATTAATTTAAATATGTAGTTTAATATATAGGATAAAATTATGGGACACAAATTAAGTTGGGTTGGTCATTGCTTAAAATCCAACTAGATTAGGTTATTAATTATTGAGTTTAATAGTAGTATATCATCTAAACAATGGCATTGGATTTCTATGTAGAGATTTGTCCTTATTTTTCATATAAATGGATATATAAATCATCATATAAGGTTAAATTTATGGGATTTGAAAATGTAAAATATAGCTCAAAGTAACATTATGATTGTAATAATACGATCAACATTTACCTCATTCAATTCTCTAGATTTCCTAAGCTTCACACCTAACAAGGGTATGCTTTACTCACCTAGTGAATTCTACTTGCGAACGCTCCCTTCCTTAACCTTAATGATAATCTTTCCTCTTTGTACCATAGCATCATTTTGGGGATGTCACTCTTGCATGTAATTTTGAGACTCATATAACCCCAAACGTTGATCACTAGGTTATGGTTAGTTTTATCCCTAGTCAACTTATCTATTGTAAAGGTGAACATTATCAACAAACTCCTAGTTTAAAAAAAAATAAAAATTTGTTGCATTTTTGCATGAATATTTTGGGCATGACACTATTTTTATTTGACCATTTTTTAGTACTTTGTGAGTATAATGCCTGGTCTATTGGATGAGCTTCTTCTATGACTTCCTTTGTCCTATTTTCTTCTGCTAGAAGAGCTAAAATCATATCCTCTAGAGTTTGTGAAGTGAATTGACTTAGTGTAAAGACAACATTGCTATATTTGGAAGATAAGTTATTTAATAGGATGGCCTTAGCATCATCATCATCAATAGGAGTCTTAACTTCTACAAATTTTCTAATGAGAGACCTTAAATTACTTATATGATTTGACATGGTGATCCCATTTTCCATTTTAAATCTAAACAATAGAATTTTTAGAGAAAACTTTGCATTGACAACTTTTGCTCCAAACAACTTGTTTAGATTATCCCAAATATTAGCAAAAGTATTATCTAGATCTATGTGATGAAGTTCAAAATATGCAAGAGCAAGACCAATAATAGCCTTGGCTTTATCATCTTTACCATTCCACTCCAATTTATTTGCATTTGTAGGTGGTTTTTCTTTTCTGCTTACTATGCCCCATAGGTTTTTATTCATCAATTGCATTTGTATTGTTATTCTCCATGTATGAAAATTGAAACTAGAGTATTTATCTAATGGAATATCCATTAAACAACAACACTAGAAACTGCCAACCATTCACAAAATTGAAAATAGTATGTATACTATACTTGATTGAAAGTGCGTACTTACTATATTCTAGTTGTATTAGAAATGAAGTACTTCACCATGATTCGTTGATCAAAATGATCATCAAGAAATACCACAATGGATGTCTTGTGAAACATCATAAATATTCACCATAGTCTATCTAAAGAGCACTCCAAACCCTCTATCTTCTTATATTGTGCAAGTATTACCATGTTCAGACTATCCGTCACAAAGGCACTTGAACACAAAGACTATCATGGGATGAAGACCACTTCAAACCATGCATAAAGATAAAAAATGTTGTCTTTCTACATTTTCCTTTCTACAACTTCCATTCTCTGGCTTGGGAGAAGTATCTTTAGGACTTTTTGAAGAGTCAACAAGTCACAAACTGCTCTCTGAAGAGTCACAAACCACTCTCACTTTATGCTTTGCAGATGACACTATAGAAGATGACCCTACTATATGATAGTTGAGTAATCATCTAATTTTTATGTGAGATCACTGGTTTCTTATTCTATATCATTTGCCTCAGAATGATATATTTACATGCTAAAAATAACACACTGGTGATCCTCGATTCCACACAATGAAGACAACACGAGCCACTTTGGAATGATATCAATTAATAGAAAAAATGTGCCTCTTGGCATTTCAGCAGAGCCACATAGAACAAATTATAATTGTCTGATATCACTAGTCATATCGAGAAGCACAACCACTTGAAAACAAATCCAAATAGAATTGCGAAACACACCCACTGTGCACAACCACTTGAAAAAAACTCCAAATAGAATTGTGAAGCCCACTGTGCACAACCATCATTTTACAGACATAGAATAAAAAATGCTCTGATACCAAATGAGAGCATATAATAAACTTGATACATGTTTCAATGATTCAATACATTAATCTTTGCAATGTTACATGCATATGTAAGAGGAGAATTTGGTTGTGAAACCAACTAACCAAATACCAGATTTGATAAACTATCTAACAATTTACTAAGCTAGATAATGTAATAAACTATTACACAACATACATGCCAACATCCTTTACTATCCCAAGGTTTAAGACACATTTAGGCTCATTTCCCTAATCAAGCCAAAATTTAGCAATAAAGGAAGCTAACTAAACTAGGTTGGATTAGATACTAACTATCAATCCACCTAGTCACACACATGCAAGACCTTCTAAGGTCCAAAGTAAACACAGTTCTGACTTGGAAAAGGTCAAATACAAGCCAAAATTACTAAGGACTAGGAGGCTAGCCTAGGTGCTCCTGCACCAACTCCTCAAAATTCTTCACGTACTAATGGATTGGTCTCTCTTTTAGATAATGAAGTGGTCAAATATACTTATTAATTGTTGAGGGAAGAGAAAGATATTGTAGAAAATATTTTTATTGAGCTTGATCAAAACTCAGGAACCCTCATGTTGGGTTTCTAGAAGTACTAGAGTGACAATGACATATTTGGTAAGGAGAATATGAGTTTTGATGACTCAAAAATGGAGAAGGAAATTCCCCTCACCTAGGTTGAATAAAAGAAAAAGAAAACCATGAAGGCAACTACTTCCAAAATGATAACTAGAAATGGAGTCAAAGATAATGTTGGAGCCTCTAAAAGTGTAGGCAGTAAGTCCTCTAAATGGCTCAGGGAACAAGAGAGTCAACAAAGTATCAAGGATGAAATTTAGAGAACTATCCTAGATATCTTCCTTAACACTCCAGGTAAACAATGAAATTCCTATCTTGGAATATCCGACTGCTCAATAGCTCCCAAAAATAAGAAATTTTACATAATGTTGCTACAAATCATAAACCAGATATATTTCTTATTTAGGAAACTAAGATGCATAAAGAAAGGGTTGAGAAAACTAATTTTTTCAAAGCTTTTATGATACATGGTAACCATTCTGAGGGTACTTTTGGAGGCATTGCAACCTTTTGGAACTCTAATCACATTTGAGGGACTCATGTTTGTGAGGAAATTAATCATGTGGCTATGAGGTTCAAGAACATTAGAGATGGTTTTTTGGGGTCTTTTCTAACATATGTTCTCCAAATAATAAGTGTGCTAGAGGAAATGTTTAGGCTAATCTTGTCTCCTTTAGACAAAGATATCCTAATGAAGCCTAGATCATCATGGGGGATTTCAATTCCCCTCTTTAGGAAAAGGAGAAGTTTGGAGAATCTCATATCCAAGTTGATAGTAAGCTAAACCTATTGGATTTCATAGACAAGAAAGGATTGCATGATGTTGACATCTATGGGGAATCCTATACCTTGAGTAACAAAAGGAAGGGAAATGATTTAATCTAGGTAAGACTAGATAGGGATCTTATTTCTAATGAGTGGTTTTTGGAATATTATAGCTCCTTAAATTCCTTATCTACCTGATTAGATGTGACCACTGCCCTATCTTCTTTTTGGCAGACTCAATGAACTCAAAAAGGTGCTTCCCTTTATGGTTTGTGAAGATGTGGCTTTCTCACCCCATCTTATTTGATTATGTTAAGGAATGCTGGAATATTAATGTGGAGGGAATGATTATGTTTAGGGTTGAAAAGAAACTAAGGGAAGTTAAAATTAAACTTAGAAGATGGAACAAATAAGTATTTGGATATATTTTTGTTGATCCCTAAGTTTTTTTGTCTATTAGTGTCTTACACTTAGTCATTTTCTAGGAAATTTTGGCCGGTCATCACTATGACTGAGCCATCTTGTAAATGTTGAGTTATGTCTAGACTTACATTTTGTATAGTTACCGAGTAGTAGTTACTATCAAGAAAGTCAGAGGTCACCGAGTACTTCAGTAATTTACAAGATGTTTATGCTGAGTTGTATAGAAGTGTGAGTGCTAAGCACCAATATATGAAGAATAGTTAATGACAAGTGTCAGAGACTTCATATGTCAAGCAAGCTAGTTTTGACATATGTGTTTGTAATGGCACAAACACTTAGGTAAACCATTTTGGCCAACATCTATATAATATTTAAATATTGCTGAGGGAATCACAGAGTTGATCACGCCTTGTATTTATAATCATTAATCCCTATGTAAGCTATGTAATCTATTAGATTAATGGAATTCTTAAGTGGCATAAGTAGAGAAACTAGATCATTGATCTTGATCTAGGAAGTTGATTTTTTGAGTATATAGCATGAGATCTAAACCCTAAAATGTAGTAAGTATATATGTGTTTGGATGCATTGGAGGAGATCTCATGTATGTAAAATAGAGGATTATTTTGATATAGGAAGAGATCAATCAGATTGACCAAGAAAAGAAGTGAAGGACATAACATAGATACATTTGATTATGAGATCAGATAAGTATTGGAAAGAGGAGATCTTTTATCAACATTTTTTAGTGCAAACTGAAGGATCAGGTACTGATATAATTTTATAGGTGAATAAGGGTAAATCTCTTAATGGAGTAGTCCTAATAGGATTTCATAAATCTGTTAACCGAGTGCTTACTTAGTTGTAAGTTTCAAATCCTTTAATCAAGGTAGATTGTATAAGTATATAAGCTCTTAAAAGGGAAGACCCCTCATAGGGTAGATCATATGAAGTGATCAAACATTGTAGCTATAATAGGAAAACTTTAATACTGCAGTAGTGAAGATTTGTGGGTGTCATCCCCACCTCAGTTTTACCTAGATCAAGCATTTCTGGGTAACCAAAACCTTTGTGTTATGTGTTTCAATTTTATGGATGAAGTTAGATTGTTAGATCTATTTCAGTATTGAGATTCATTTTTATGATAAGTAAGTTTAATCTATGTCAAATTAGAATTAATAATAGATATCTCATTCACCACCCTCTTAGTATCTCACTTTCCCATATTATATTTCCAACAATTGGTATGAAAGAATTTGTGTCTTAAAGAAGTCTAATCACTTGTGAGTTAAGGTATTGGAAATGGAGGTCTATAAGTTGAGAAAGATCATAGAGAATCATAAGATTGGCATTCATCTTGCATTACACCAGCTTGAAGAAACCAGAGGTGAATTGAAGAAATCCTTAAGAAGAAGGAAAGAATTGGTAATTCAACATAATGATAAACAATATCAAGAAGAGGATACTAAAGGTCTATTTGATAATGGTAACTCTACTGAAACTGATAAAGCTATAACAAATTTGTTAGAGAGAAACAACATACAGAATGAAGATATCATAAATTTGAAGAGAGAACATGAAATTCAATCAGTAAGATTATTTGAAGTAATTGAACAGAAAAAGAAAGCTGAAGAAGACAAGGCAATGGTTGAAGAAGACAAAATAAAAATGTCTATAAGACTTGATGAAAGGACATGTGACATGAAAAGGCTAAAAAATAATCAATTGGACACAGTAAATCAATTGCTACTTGCTAATCAAGAGTTGAACAGAAGAGATATGGAAACCACAAATATGAGATCAAAGAATAGTCAACTAAAGAATTAACTAAGATTTAAAAAGGAAATCAATGAAAGGATGAACACACCAAATGAAGCTAGGAAATACTTTGAATAATTTTTTAGGTCACCAAGAAGATCTAGTGATACTTCTAGACTTGGACATGATGAGAACTTGTCATCCACTAAAGAAGGATAATCATCAAAAAGTGGAGAAAAAAGGAATGCAAAGTCAAAGTCAAAGAAACCAACATGCCATCATTGTGGAAAGCTAGGACACACAACAAACATCTATAGAAGAGACAATGGTAAGTCCAATCCTAAATAAAAATTTAATAGAAATTATTTTAATTGTAAGAAACATGGACATCAGGCACACAAATGTAGGTCAAAGACCAATAATCCACCTACTACACCTAGATTTCAAGGACATTGTTTTAACTATTAGAAGTATGGTCATAGAGCACAATAATGTAGATCCAAAGCTAAGTGGACATCCAATAAGAAAAATAAAGGACCTAGGAAGGGTAACACATTCAATTGGGACTAGAACACATGGTATAGTTGTCATTATTGTAGAGAATATGGTCATATTCAAGTAAATTGTATGAAGACACATTTTAGAGGTTAATACAAGAGTTAGATGAGTGAAATTTTGGTTTGTTACAAATGCCACAAGATTGGTCACATAAAATGAGACTGTAGAGCACATGCACCAAGAAATGAACAATTAAGAAATGAAGAAACTATTGAACAAATAAGGAACCAGATGAATAAGACATGGAAAAAGAAAGAGGAAGCAAGTAGTAGTGGAGAAAGATAACTTGAGGTCACTCAATCCAATGGATTAGGTGATCACACTATAAAGTAAGAAAAGAAGGAATGTGAGGAACTAAATTTTCTAGTTTCATATTCTACATTAGTTCCTGGCATTTGATATTGTAAATTCCATATATGCATAAATTGAGATGCATTAGGATAGATCTAAGAAAGAAATTATATTGCACATTTGATGTCGAGCATCAATATTTCAGTCCATAGTGACCGAGTCACTCAGTGTTTGTCGAGCTCCTATGATAGCTGAGATGTGATATCTACCAAGAAGAAACTAAATGGTATTATTGACTGACTACATTGTAACCAAGTTGACATGAGAAGGATGAGATAATTGCATTCACCTACCTAATGTACAAATCCTTTAATGAAGCCCTAATCCAACCGTTCAGGGTCTATAAAGAAGATTATTAACGATCTTTTTCATTTTATCCAATGATTTGATAATTTTCAGAGTGATCTTAAGGTGATTAACAAGAGCTATCCATGCTTAGTTCAATTTGAGAAGATCTCTATAGCGTGTCGTCCACAAACATCATGAAGAATTCTTGAAATAAGGTATTACCAAGTAACTTGAACTTGTAATTTGAACCCTAGTTTTGGAGATATGGCATATACTTCATCTAAATCAGCTAAGAGGCAATGAAGAGAAGTTTTGTGTATAGCATGATGCATGCAAGCCACCTAAGTTTCAAGCCATTCTAGAAAGTGCAGTGAAGGGAGATCTCACGGGTGCCTTGTCATCAATTTCTCCTAAGGTATTAATGATTCATGATCTATGCTCATGCTATATGTGTAAACTTGGAGAAATATGAGATTATGAGAGCCTAAAGGAGGCATATAACACATTATGTATCAACAGAGTGTTAAAGGCTAAACATCAAAAAATTGTCGAGAAAGAGTTAATGTGTGCCCTAGATTTACCAAAAATTTTCAAGGTTGAATGGATCAAAATTGTATTAAGAAGAGTTCATGAAATGAAGGTATGGCTAGAGAATGGGTCGGTCAAGATTACCAAGGATATGATTCATCGAGTCACTAACTATCCCATTCTAATAGGGAAAAAAAGATGAGATACCATAGTAAAGAGATAATTCAAAAAAACACTTAGGCTATGTGGAATAAGAGAGGAATGAAAATATACACAATCAAAGATCCAAAAATAGATTTTTTAGTGAGAATGATTTCTCACAAATTCTATCAGTTTAGTAGGTTGGATAGCGTTCCCTGTATTATGGTCGATCAAGTATGGAAGATGGTGAAGAAAGATCACACTTATGATATTGTCAAGCTACAGTTGACCTAGCTTTTTGAGAACCTAACTTGAATAGAGAAGGCCAAGAACTCTATGTGTAATTTTGGTTCTCTGATCAGTTCTTTATTCTTGTATATTCAGAATAGTTTTCCTATAATTGGAGATGTTGTATGGAGTAAGGACTGACCAGTAACCTAGTAGATAAATAAATTTATTCATCAATTAGGAGAAAATTTTGAAATTTTTATGGATAGCTACTTTTTGGAATTTACGAAGAAGATGAGAAAGAGGAGTAGGATCCATGTATCCCTAGTAGAGAAGAACTACAATGAAATATGATTTCTAGTAGATATCGACCATACTTATGTTCAGGCTGTTATTCCTAGAGTATCATGGCTAAGACCATTACCTTATAAGGTGAATGTAGATGAAAATTTTGTAGCTATAACCACTTGACTAGGTGAGGAGATTGATAGGAAGGAAAAAAAAATTGGAAACTATGAGGAATCTAAGGCTAAAATAACTATGGGGTTAAAGTCTACAACCCTTGAGAGAAAGAGGAAGAAAATAGTTAAGAACATAGAGAAGATGCTAGGAGAAGTTGAAGAGGAAAATTAACCTCTTGAATTAATACAAGGTCTGGGAGAAGAAAAATCTAGTGAGTCTGGTGGAAGTGATGAGGAAGACACTGAAATTCTAAAGAAGGGCAAGAAGGTCTTAGTTACAGAGACAAGAAAAAGAAAATTACAGAAACCTAAGCCCACTCCTCCTACAAGACTTAGACTATGGACTAGGACAACTTCTACTACCATATCTACTAAGCTCCAGAGAAATACACAAGAAAATAAAATAGAAGGGGAAGGGTCAGGTAAAAGAAAACTAGTTCAAACAAAGGTTGTGCCGAGTCACCCCAGGAAGAAACCAAGAAGGAAGCTAGTCTAGGAGAAGGATGATGATGATGAAGAGACAAATATAGATGACAATACAATGTTAAAAATTCCATCACATAGATGAAAAATTTTTGTGGATGAAATATGCCACAATATCAAAAGTACTACTAGATTAGTAGCTTTAGGAAAATAAAATTTGAAAAGCTAAATAATGATGACAAAGAAAGAGTTGAAGAGGAAATGTTAGAAATGCTACACACTTTTAAGATGACACCTCTATAGATGGGGAATCTCATCCCTGAAGAACTATATAAAATAATTAATAAAAAATTATTAGAATTGATAAGGGAAAGCACATTGGCCCAGATCATGCCATGTCTATAACCACAACACGTAAAGACATATATGGATTAGTGTAGAAATAGGTTTTTACCCCAGCTACGGGCCTATTCCATTTTGCAACATAAGGTTGAATATTTTGTCTCAAAAAGTACAAGGTTGTGGAAGATTATTTTTGGATTGTTAATTGAGAAGACTCCACAACAAGGTGAAGGTACATCTAGTCAACTAGAGCTAGATAATAAGGAAGACATTGACGAACCTCAAAATCTTGAGGAAAAGGAAAGATAGAAGGTAGAGATAAGTGGATCACATGATGTGATCACAATAGAGGATATCCCTAAAGATACACCAAGTAACACCAATGCATTGACCGAGGAAGAGATAAAGAGTCAAATTCTTGCTGAGGAAACTTCTAGTCACCTTCTACCGAGAACCAATCCCATTCTTATATAGGTACATAAGTAGACATGGATTGAAGGTACTTCAATTTTAGACAATGCACCTTCAAGATCACACATAGTCACAATTGAGAAGCAAGTGTTACATAGTGCAAGTACCAAGAAACAAGACAAGCCAAAAATAATAATTGAGAGTGCACCTGTCGAGGAGGAAAAGATAGAACAAGGAGAGGAGAGCCTAAAAGATCAAGCAGATAATTCTGCATTAGTAATGACATCTCCTCATATGGAGGAAATGAAGAAAATAGAGGAGGAGGCAACCAAGAAGAATCCAGACCCTAAGGAAAAGGAGGCTATTAAATCTCTAATACAGATGTCGAGTGGGAATACACCTAAGAAGAAATCATAGAAAAAAAAAGGAGAAATCTATAGGAACACACATTACACTCGATGAAGTTATAGTGATTCCAAAATGGGACATTGATAACTTGACTTGTGAGAAAATGCAAATTTTGCAAGATCTCTTGAAGAAGAAAAGAAAGAAAGAAGAGTTAAGGAGAGATCATCAACATAAATAAGTTTTGCATGAAATTAAAGGTATATTTATAGAATCTTTTGAAATGGATGATGTGAATGACACTACACTTATCTTGGAACAACATATTCAAAATGTTAAGAAGGTTAATATTGTTAAAGATATTTTTAAAGATATTTTTTGGATCAAGGACTCTTAAATAACTAAAATCTACTTTTATGGTCCTTATTCCCAAAGTGTCGTGTACTAATTATTTTGATAATTTCTGTCTAATTAGTCTCTACATCTATTTTTATAAGATAGTATCTAAATTTATCACTTCTAGATTGCTAAGTGTTCTACCACTTCTTATTTCTTCATAATAAAATTGGTTTTGGTTAGGGAGGTATATATTGGAATAGTCATTATTGTATAAGAAAACACCCATTCATTAGAATCTTTGAAGAATCAAGGCTTCTTGTTGAAACAAGATCTCTCTAAAGCTTATAATAGGGCAGTTTGAGATTTTATTCCTAAGGTCTTAAAGGTTCTTAGGTCTTTGATAGACTCTTGCAAATTATTTCATAGAAAATTTATACATCAAGTGTGGTAGTTATTGTTAATGGCTCTCCTTTGAGCATTTTTTTAAAACCACTAGAGGCCTCAGATAAGGGTATCTGATTTCTCCTATTCTCTCTACTGTTATGGCTAAAATCTTTGGAAGATTAATGAATAGACATGTGTTTACTAGTGCCATTCGAGGCCTACAACCTTCTTCATCTAATAAAATATAATCTCATCAATAATTTTTTGATAACATGGTTTTGATTAGAACTTCTACCATTGAGGAAGCTAAAGCTATAAAAAATGTTTTAAACTTATATGGAGAATTTTTTGGTCAAATGGTTAATAAAACTAAAATTCTTCTTTATTTCTTAAGTTCTCTTGAGACAAGATAGAATAGGATTGCTAAAATTTTATAGTGTATGATTGGTTCTTTTCCTCCAACTTATCTAGGTTTGTCACTCTATGTGAAACCTCTTGAATCTTTCTGGATGACTTTGGTGGACATATTTGGAAGAAATTTGACCATATCGAAGGGGTCCCTCCTCAACCAAGTAGGTAAAATTAAAATTTTTAAAGCCTCTCTTCATAATTTACCTAGTTATGCTTTGATCCCTTTTAAGATTCCTTCTAAGTATGTAGATATCATAGAAATTTTTTAGAAAATATTTCTTTGGCCAGGAGTTGTAGAGAAGAGAATGGCCCTTATTACTTGGGAGTATATTTTCCAGCCCAAAAATGTTGGGGGGCTTTGCCTACATAGAATCAAAACTTTTAATCATTCTCTTCTTGCTAAGAAAGTATGGAGGGCTTCTAGAGCTAGAGTAGAATGGAATTCCATATAGCACAATAAATATCTCAAAAATGTGAGTTCTCTCAATGATTTTATTAGATTCAATAATATCCCTTGTGGCTCCTTCTTATGGAATAATATTATCAAGGATAGGGATGTTATTGCTAAGGGTTTCAATTGGAGGGTTGGTTCAGGAAGAAGGATTCTTTTTTGGGATGACTGTTGTATGGGAAAGACCCCTCTTTCTAACATTATTAATTTTAACCAATTTAAAGAGATTTGTAAAGAGATCTTTGGGAGATTTGTTAGATACTACTAGAGGAACCATGGTTGGGTGAACTTAACTTCTATTAGTATTCTCCTTTTATCCCTCCAATGTGCTTCTAATTTTTATATCTAACACTGTGGATATTTTGGTGTGGAAAGGATCTACTTCTGGTATCCATTATTTTTTCTCTCCTATATCTTTGATGGATTAGTGGTTGCTCTATCTCCTTTTTTGGCTAAAGTCTAGATTAAGGATCTAATTCCTAAAATAAACATTTTCATTTGGATCCTTCTTTATAATAAAATTCTTATAATTGATAATTTGTGCAAGAGAGGATTTTTTATCGCTAATGGATGTTACCAATGTATGGAGGAGGTTGATTATGTGCTTCAACTTGTTCTTCTCTCCTATTATACTATTGATATTTGGAACAAAGTTCTTCAACTTTTAAATCTTAGTTGGGTTTTATCTAACTCTCTGTAGCATTTATTTCAAAAATGGAAACCACCTACATTAAATCATATTTTGAAGACTTCCCAGTCTTTCATATTCCCTCATGTTGCATGGCGTATCTGGAAGGAGTGGAACAATAGGATCTTCAAGGATAAATATCTTTCCTTAGATATTTTTTTCTAGATAATATTTAGAGCTATTAGTGAGAGTATCAAAACCATTTTTAGTCCTAATAAACCTAAACAAGAGGTTCTATGTAAAGATTATAATCATTGGGTTTCTTCCAAGTAGAACATTTAGATGGACATTTCAGTGGCTCTCAAGCATATCAAAGGGTCAATAGTATATTAAAAATGGATTTTCCCCCCTCCCAGGTGGGTGAAGCTGAATTTTAATGGGGTGACCAAGTGAAATATTAGGCCCACTCAATGTGGGGGAGTGATAAGAGATGACAAAGACATCTTTATTTCAGTTGTGGTACTCATCGTGGGTGTTTAGAAAAACCACATGGTTGAATCCATTGAGGCTTATCAGGGTCTCTTGATGGTTAAATAATTAAATTATAAAAAATGTTTAGGTGGAGGGAGATTCAAAATATATTATTGATTGCATTAAGGGTAATTCTAAGCCTTCATAGAGTATCAAAACTTTGATAAATAAATCTAAAGATATGTTTTCATCCTTTGATAATTGCTACACCTCTTATGTTTACCGAGAAGCTAAGGGGTTAGTGGATTAGTTTGGAATAAGGGTTTTATTGGAAAAGGTAAGTGTATGTGGAACAAGAAACATGGATTTGAGGATGATGTGGCAATCTTACTATTTCATGATAGGTTGGATGGCAGGTTTAATGCTAAATTATTGACTAGTGATGGTATTTATTTTAGGAAGGTGGAGATATTATAATTTCAATGGACGATGTGAAATTTCCAATGTGATGGCTTGTGATAACACCTTACAAAACTATTAGTGCACATTCCCTCCATACATATTCTAGGCATTTTATTGTTTAAGTGGAAAAAATATTTCTAGTGTTATGGTGAAGCAAAGCTCTGAGAAGGAAAATATGGAAGGTGATAGAAGACATGTTGAACTTATGGATTGTCAGAAGGTTAGAAACAATGAGAAGGTATAAAACATCATAAAAGATGATGGGCTAACAAACTATTGGGATCATATCTATTCCTAGGACACCAAAATTATGGTGCTCTTTGCTAAAGGAAAGAAGGATGGTAGTCTATTTCTCTTTCATAGAAGGGTCACTATTGATGACAACTTGATTGTTGAGGTCACTAGTATGCCCACAAATGGTAAAATGTTTTAGAGAGATAGAAATATCTCTCAGATGGAAGTACATATATTTTTGAAAATGAACAAGAAGAGGGATAAGATGCATGAGAGAGGAAAAAAATGTATCTATGATCTAAGCGACTCAAGAAGATTTGGGGCTAGGTGCTAAAATTTATTATGGATTTTATAACATTGGATGGTTATTTTACAAGGTTTTTTGGACATTATTTCATCCTTTTAAACCATTTTGTTATCTTTCTAGGGTTTCTATTTCTTTTTATCTATGGTTTTCCCTTAAATATCGCATGAAAGACCACTGAAGAAGCTCTATACAAATATCATCTTTCATTAAGTTCTTTTGATCCTCATTTATAGACATTAAAAATTCCGCCATGCCCCATCTAATCCTATCCTTATTAAGGATGAGGATGATACTAGTGTTGATTGTGTTTCTATGGAAATAGATGATAAGGGTAATAAAAAGTGTGAGGAAGAGGATTATGTACCCTCCTCTGACATTAAATCTACTCCTAATCAGAAAGATAAATCTAGGGGAAGGGGCAAGGGTAGGGATTTTGACACTCATGATGATGAGTATGTGCCTTCTACTGATCTTAAGATAATATCCAAATTGCATGCTAAGATTTCCATCCCAAAAAAGATCAAGATTAAGGGTCTTGGGTTGAACCCTATGCCTTCCAATAAAATCCAAGAAATGACTAACAAGGATCAAGGGATACACATATATGTTAGAATGATTTTAGAATAAATAAGAGGGGTGGTCAATAAATTATCCTCAAGTCAGATGTACCAATTCAATTTTTATACACTTCAACCAACTCAGTAATCCATTTGGTCTTTATAGAGCAGAATCAGTAACATAAACTTGCAGTCCAATATCCAAAAGTAATAAAATTGAGGAATATAAAACTCTTAACAATGTAACACATCAAATAACATTCACACAAGTATGACACTAGGATTTAATGTGGAAACCCAATTTGGGAAAAACCACCAGTAATATGCTACCAAATTTTCACTCTTCTAAAGTGAGCTCTGTGAGGAGCCAACCCAGTTAAAGGTTACAATACACACTATTAGGTGTGACCCTATTAAAGGATTTAATCACCTTATTAGGAGTGGCCTTCTTAAAGGGCTTAAGAACATCCCATTAGAATGTCACCTTGATTAAAGGATTTACAAATTAGTATTAGGTCAACCTTCATTAAAATATTTTAACTGATATAATGGTTAGAAAGTAAAAGCAGGTTTTGATCTAAAATAGACAACTCAATTTGCAAATATAGATCCAATGTAGCTCATATGTTGATCTTCTGATTATATACACCTAAAAATGGTTATCTAGACTATTAGCCCCTTGCTAGTATTTTTGCTAAAATCATCAATTGCTTATTCTTGATCAAATCCTAGTTTTATCATTTATTCGATTATTTTCTATGGGCTAACCATCTTATTCCTAAGTCTTTATTTATTTAAAAGGAATATTTCCTCCCCTTTTAATAAATAAAAAGCCCCCACTTTTCATCTTATCCTAAATTGCACAAATAAAGCATTATTCTTATTTTGTAAAAAGGAAAAAAAAACACTTTTTGTCTCATATGGACACAAAAGTCAACTCTTATTTTCTCATTGGAGGGATCTTGTGCACATGGATTCATCTTCTTTGATGCCCCACTGTTGATTAAATCTTTTTCCTCTTAATCTCCATGGTCCATTCCTTCTCATTTCTTCTAAAAGGAGAGCTCTCTTCTTCATTCTAGATCCCCAACAATTTATGCTAATGTTATGCTATAGGTTTTCTAGGTCACTTTGGAGCTTTTGAAGATTTGGAGCATTCTTGGCTTTTACATCTACATGCTATCATAGTTTCATTTCTTGCATTATCATAGCATTCATAGCTTCATATTTAGCTTATTTTCCTTTATGCTTTAGATTACTTTGTCTAGCTTAACTAGGAGGCTTTGTAATACTTGCATATTTCCTTTCATAGCTTAGCTTGCATAGATTGCATTTCCATTTCTAGCATAGTTGCATTGCATTTGTATTTCCATTTGATTCTTGGGGATATTGGCATTCTTTCCCTTGTCTTCATTTGAATCTCCCATTGCATGGTTTACTAGCAAGGTTATTGGCTTAATAGCTCTAGCTGAGAGCATTCTTAAACACCCTTGCACTCCATGCCTAGGGAGCTCTAAATTGATTTCTCAAGGTTTCCAATCCATGGATTCTCTTGGAAGAAATGATTTAGAGAAGTGCACATCTTAGTGTGTACATTTTTGGGGCCCACTGTGGGGCTCAAACCCATGACCAATTGCTTTCTTTATTGAGTGTGACATATACTAGTTGCCTTTTTTAGTAGGCACATAATATCTTGTGGAAGAAATTTTGAGGTGGTAGGAGAAGTATGCTCTTCACCCTTGTGGTGAAGCAGAAAATCTTGACCCATCTTAGGATTTTGGAAACAAGAGGGTAATTGAACTCTTTGCTTGGTGTGTTTGGGAGAAAACTTTGAGATAGGGGAGTATGCTCTTCACCCTTGTGGTGAAACAAAAACCTTGAATCTCATAAGTTGATCCATTTCTTTGTTTAGATCTTTTAGAATCCTTTAGCGGGCCTGCTCTTGAGCAATCAAGAGGAATGACCCAAGTGGGGACAAGATAATACCAAGCTATTCCAACCCACTATAATCTTAAGGCTATCAAGGACACAAAATTTGGTAGACGTAGTGCTTGTCTTCGCTTGATGTGAGTACTTGTGGGATTGTGACCATGAGGAAAGTATTGAGCAAGAATGCTTAAGGTACTCTTGAGGCCGCAAGGTCCTAGTCCTTTTTGAGGAGCAAGAGGGGTGCTATGAATGGAATCCCTTACTAAGAACCATAGGTAGAGGCCACCCTATTTTTATTCTTAGCTTCTTGGTGTAAGGATTGATCCAAGTGGAATAACCCAGATCACCGCAAGATTACTCACCATGTGTTTCTTTGGTTGTGTCTTTGGCACTTCCATGACAAATCCAATATCTATTGTGGGAAACCACTTTGTGTGAGGCAAGGGAGCATCAAGTGTGGGCCAAGTTTCTAAGTATTGAGCCTTTGTCCTTTTAGGCTAGCAAGTGCTTGAACTATTCTCGTTGTTATATACCCGTGCAAACATTCTTGAACATACAAACATCATGGTAGTGCTCATAGAATTTTTCATTTTGATATCACAATTACTTGTCTTAGCAAGGTGGCCTTTGCTCTTGCACAAGTGTTTGATGACATGTTTGATCTCATACTATTTGCAAACCTATCAATTTATTACTGTAATTGAGATTGGAATCGAAAAATCAACCCTCAAACTAAAAATTTTGAACAAATGGTCCCAAAAACTGGGATTTTGCACCTCATTGGTTAAAGTGTCTGCCCAGAGTCTTTTAACTATTCTACTAATTTGTGTCACTTCCAGTCCTCCTTGGTTAGTCCAGATCTTAGATCTTAGGTGCTATGACATATTGCTCAACATCAAAATGAACTCCAATGGTATCAAAATTGCATAAAATGACTCTTGGTCTTCCTTCTTCCATATCTTCTAGTCTCCCATTTTCATCTGATCTCTTCTTCCTTCATGATTCTTCCTCTTTCTCCTAAACTCTTCATGTCTTCTTGATTCTTTTCCTCTTATTATCTAGTATACCTTCTTCTATTTCATCTCTTCTATTCATTTCTTCCATGCTTGATTCCTTCTCTTCTACAACCATGAATTTCAACTACCTTGTTATGGAACCTCTCTTGAAAATAGATGATCTCGAACTCATTGCTCAATTCGAAGAGTTTAATTCCTCCAATAGTCTTTCTAGATATGGCAATAGTGATATGCTTAAGAAAAAAATAAAAGAAAAGATGATTGAATCAGACGCCTTTGCTAGGATCATAGACATGATCATATCACAACCTCCCTCTTCTAAAAATTCTTCATCATCTAAGTCTTCTCATTCTTCTTCACCTTCCAAGTCTTACCATGATTCTTCTAGACATTATTTGCATTCTTCATTATCCAACTCTTCTTCCTCCACTAGGTCTTCACTTTCCTCTTCTTCACAATCTCGTTCCTCTTCTACTTCTCCCAAGAGTCTTACTCCTCATTATGAGCAATATGGTAGTCCCTGTGATACCTACAACACCTCTATTCCTAAGAGTCCTCCTAGTCATAGGCTCATACTTACTAGAAATGGGTCACCACATTGGATAGATCATGATGGTGATCCATATGATTCAAATTTTGAAAGAGAGTTTGATGAATTCTGTAAACAATACCTCGATTATGACCCATCTACCACTACTAAGGACTATAAAATGCATCACGCTGATATGAAACATCAATATTATAAGAATCCTTCCTCTGAGGACTCTGATGCTAAAAATAAAGATGACACTCTCAAGCAAGATCATGTTGATGATGTACCTTTGTCTTTTGATGGTTCCCTTCCATCCCCTACTTCCTCCAATACCCATACATTTCCTAAAGCTTCTGATTCTTCCAAATCTTTCACAAATCCTTCATCCAACAAAGATCCTAATGCTTTTCATGTAGTTCCCTATATTTGTCCTCAAGGGCTACCTCTTAAAGAAGCTCAAGCTAACCTTCACTTGGCTAAAAATACTTTCAATAATGCTAAACCTAAAGAGCCTAATCCTTTATGCGCTATAATGCCTACTTTAGCTAGTCCTTCACCATCTATTCCAAAATATGCCATGCAATTCCAACATGATTCCTCATCAAGATCAAGAACCCTCCATGTCATCCAATCCTTTTCATGACATCTCTAATCTGCTTTATGGTTCTTTTGATCCTCTACGCTCTTCCGCATTCATTCCACCATCTCCTAAGAAAGATTAACCTACTACTTACACCATTGAGCTTATTGACAATCAAAATAACCTTACTACACTTGCACTTTCCAAAGATGATGCTTCCATTAAGGTTATTAAAAATAGTGTTGTTACTTCCAATGTCAAGCTTATTGAATATCAAGAAGCTCCTTATCAAGATCAAAGTCTTTCATCTTCTTATTCTACCACTCCATGTTCACTTCCACTTTCTACTCTTCCTAAGTCTTTGCAAGCTTTGAACAATCCTATCAAAGAAGTTTCTCCTATTCAAGATGTTCTCAATCCTATTGAAAATCCTAATGCTCACTCTAAAGATGTTGATTTCCTTGGTTGTTATATAGATGATGATGAACTTATTGATTATCCTTTTGTATCTTCCACATCTATCCTTGGACCTCCTCCACCAATACTAAAGGCTTCACATCTTTCTTCCATCTTGGGCCCTTATGTCCCTTCACTTTCCCCTCCTAACTCTCCTAATTCATCATCCATCTTGGGTCCTTACATCCCTCCATCTCCTATATTTCCTCAAGATCAACATAGATGCATACCCTTGAATCCTTTTCACCCACCCACCCATCTAAACCAGTCATATCCTCTTTCTTCTTACACAAGTCCGAAGTCTTTTGGAAGTAACTTGAATGTTCAATACAAGAAAAGAAGAAATACAAGAATCCATCAAAACAAGATCACCATGTCTCCTCTAATCAACATGGAGGTAAAAAGTCAAAAGAGATATCTAAGAAGAAAACTAGAAGACAAGTATGGGTTCCAAAATCCATCATTGAAGATATTCTCTCTAAATCATCAAAAAGAAATGAAAAGCCTAAGGCTATATGGATTCCAAATTCTCTCTTGAAAGAGTCTAATATTGAATAGAAAGTGAAGTTGACATTCAAGCTTCCAAAGGCTTCCACTCCATCTTCTTCCAAAAACATTTTTCCACTCCATGCGCCTGAACCGCAACCTTTGCTAAACATTCACCATATTCCTTCTCGTATTCCTTCATTCACATTCCCTCCATCCTCTCACCACCCTTCAAGGTGTGTGTTGACATTGATCTTTCCTTCCTTTCCATCTACCCTTTTACAATCCTTCCATTCATTATCCTTCTACCTTCTATCATTTTTCCTCATTTGCCTATTCCTCCTATCTTCCAGCCGCACTCGATTTACATAAAACCTTATCCTCCATTTTTCTCTTCCATCTTCCTTTCCCTATCAGCATCTTTGAGCATATCATTTTGAATCCTTAGCATATCATGGTTTATCCTTTCAAGGAGCATTATCTCAAAAGCTTACCTTCTTCCAAAAAAAATTCAAAAAAAAAAGAAAACAGAAAAAATGGAAACAATTGAAAATGTGCCTTGGTAGAAACTTGGAAATAGGTGCCTTGGTAGCAAAAGTAAAGAGAAATAAATTTGTCCTATGGTGAAAACTAGTCCCTTGTGGTTCCTTGGATAAGTACCATGATGAAAATTAGGCATAGGCATCATGCGTAGTTCTTCTACATATTTCATCCATTTCATCTTCTCTCTTTGATCTTGACAATGTTGACCTATACACAAACATTTGGTTGTCTTGTGAGCTACCTTACGATGATCTTGCTTTCATTTCTTTCATGTTTAGCCTTCATATTTATTTTCCTCCATTCATTCTATCCTTTCGCTATCCCTTTCCCCTTTGGTCTTGATCAAATAAAAAAAAGAGTAAAAAATGATGCTATGAAGCCTCTTGACATGTCTACTCCTTTGGACTACATCCTTTCCTTCTTTTGCAGTGTGCTTTTGTGGCTTATCCTATGCTAGCCTTTCATTGCTTGTCCAAATGTTCTTTACATGATAATTTTTTCCTAGCTTGGGTACTCTTGAGGAGTTTGCCATTGAGGATTTCTTTCCTTCATTCTCCTTCATTCTCTTGTCTTCCATCTCTTCCACTAGCTTGCTACTCCCTCTTATTCCCCACCTTGCCAAACATTGGGACTACACGATGTGATCTTGCTTGGGAGTTTGATGCCTATTCTGTCTGGGGGCATCCTTTGTACATATTTCTATTGATCCTGAAAAAATTCTAAAAAAATGATATATTGCTAAAAAATCCTAAAAAGCATATAAAGTCCTGAAAAATGAGCATCCTAGTGAAAACCTAGCAATAGGCGCTTTATGTCTCACCAAAAAAATAAAAAAATTCAAAATCCCAAAAAAATAGTCACACTTACCCCAACAGTGTTTTTCAACACTACCCCAGCATTGAGTGTTTCTTAACACTTATCAGATATCCTACCCGCAGTCTAGAATGATGCATCCCTACTATTATAAGGGGGGAATGGGTAGGTGAGGGCCATAATAAACTCTAGGCTCATCTGCCCATTACCCATTCCTTCAAATAGTAGGGGGCTTCCACTTCCATCCTTGTTCTCACCCCGGGGCCTTATAGATAGTAAGGCCGCCCTACTATATTTCTTACTGGTAGATGTGATACTCCAAGCTTGACTCCTTGACCTACACACATGCACTTAAATCACTTGACTTGCTGAGACTTATTGGACTTTATTTCTTTGTGTGCTGTCTATGATGATTTCTTTGATGAGTGTTATCTCCCTAAAAAGTTTTCGATGATGCATAGCTAAAAGATTGAGGGCATGAGGACATGTTTTATTGCTTTTTCTACTTGTGGGTATATTTTTTTGGTCCTAACTATCATTAGCATTTATGCTTGTTCCACTTGACACTAGGATCTACAATGTATCATCCTTGATTGTTTTCACAAGTGCATACTTATAGTCATCTTGACTTTCCTTGTGTCTCGATGCGAGTATAATCTTGCCATAGCAAGCTTAGGTAATCTCACTGCACTAGTAATCTTGACCTACATGTCTTTGATACCTAGGTGGGATTTCCACATTTTTATCTGATATAGATCATATTCAGATCCACATAGTTATGCTAGTGTGTATTGTATGATCTTGGGATGCTACCAATAATGCTTGATGATGATTATTAGATGTCTATTGGCTTTGTGACCTTGCAAGTAAAACACTTTTCATGTAGCTTGCATTTTTAGGTTCATGCTAGTTAGTTTTGCATCTTGCATATGGAGAGAGCTCTCCTTTCATCTTTCATGGACTTGTTAGTCAAACTGCACTCACCTTTTGTTTCTTCTCGATCATGTCTTTCACTTCTTATCTTTCATATCACACCATTTTCTCTTCATTTTGGGATCAAAACTGAAATCCAAGTTCACCTTGACCATCCAAATCACCTTTCTCCTTCTTTCACGCAGTTGGCTAACCTTTTGAGGCCTGATCCTTCGATCTTTACTGGGGCATTCTTTCCTTCTTCATCCCCATCTATTTCAACCTTCTAGTCTTTCATTCATTTCAGTCATTTCATCTCTCCTTCGATCTTTACTAGGGCATATATTCATTGCTTGATGGTTATTCTATCATCTTTCATCTTTGATTATGATTTCTAGTGATTTGATCACATCGCTCTTGCTTCTGCATTCCCTCTACCTGATTTTGCTTTCAATCCCAAGGGGGCAGACACATCATATCATATTGGCTATTCTCTAGAGCATATGATTGACCATTCCATTTTCTCTAATCGATCTATCATTGCACTTGACATGTTAGTTCTCATCTTGAGTTCTAATACTGTCCATCTCCTTCCTAAGTGTTTAGTACTGTTGCTACTAGGTTGACCACATAGGATTTTCTATCTCTCTACACTTCATTCTTTGGAGTCAGATCGCTATCTCTTGCCTTCTTGGCTGATCTATTCTTTGACATAATGTGTTCCCAGCTCGATCACACATTAGTCAAAGAGGGGCATGTTGGTACTCAAAATGCAGTTTTGAGGTACCATGTAAAATTCTTGATTAGTGCTCATTTTTGGCCTTGTATTGGATGCTAGTATGGGTGTATTTGGGGTCAAATCTTGAGATCTATATGTTCATTTCTTTGCATTCATCCTATTGAGTTTTTTTGAGTTCTTAGATGACATTTTCAAATGGGTTTGCATCATTTCATTTCTAGGAGGTTGTGAATGCAGAAATTGCTAAGTGTGAAGGTCACTGGGAAGAGGTACTTTGTCAGCTTGTAATGTGCACCCTAGAGAGCGTCATGAAAATATGATCATAGGGTCTTTTTACACATGTTCCATACTCTCTATGTGTCAGTTTCAGGTCCCTGTGATAGGTTTTGACCCTATTTATTCATCCCCTTCCGGAGGTGTTTTCTTAGTTTTACACTTTTGCACTTGTTCAGTTATTCTCGGAGGCCCTGTTTGTGGAGCTGTACCTTTTACCTAGTGATTGGAAGTGAATTCATGGTCATGTCCCTATATTGTAAACAAGTTTTACTTCATCCCTGTCAGTTTGCAGCTTATGACAAATCCATTGGATGAGTTTCCCAATGCGATTCCATTTGTTGTTTCTATTGTTTGCAAAGAGTGTGAAGTGCACCAGTTTGCCAGAGGTCAACTTTGCTCATTTATAAATTTTTCCCGGTATTAACTATCAATGAAATTCTTGTTTTTCTGCATTGCAAAGTTGACATATTACTTCCAGTTCAGATTTGAGCTTTCTACCAATCCAGTTGATATCCTTTTGAAGGCATTTTCAAACTGAATTTTCCATTGTTTTCTACATTTTCTAAGTGTGTCTCTACAAGTACCTATTTTTATGAGGCCATATCTTTTTCCCCGCTGGTGCCTAGTCTGAAGTAGCGATTGAATTTTGTGCCAATTTGCAGCCTCCTTAGACTCTGTTTGGTATTTTTGCCAAGGTGATTTCGGATGCTGTTTATCAGGTTCTGACAGTGTGTTTGCAGGAATAGAATGAAAAGGGCAAATTCAAAGGTTAATAAATTTTGCCTCAGATACAGTCAAGGGATACCATTTTGCAAGGTGTTTCTATGTATCTCAAGGTTTATGTCAGTCAAATGGCATATTTTTGTCAGTGGTTCTAGTCAATTTTTAAAGCCAAATCTAGAAGCTAGTTAGTGTTATTGGACTGATTTACTGAGGCACCGTGTGTTGATTTTTGTGATTGAAACTTTGATGGATTATTGTCCAGTTTCACCAAAGGATTATCATTTTGGGTGGATAAAAGTAGTTGCACATTTGAAGTTCAAAAGGGAATCTATTCAAGAAAATATATGGTGCCAATTGTTGATATGCTGAATAAGACTAGGGGAAAGATTTCCAGTTTTGTAGATTATTTATCATGGGACACTACTGGTATTGTTGACACATCAGGATTTGTCAAATTTTACTATGGATGCTTCCATGATTAAGCAGTCTATGTATGAGACGCCTGATTCAGTTGAAATTTCTAATATGCGAGAGATCATTAGCTCATCCTATGAGAACTTAGTAACTCAAGTTGACTTAGTTTTGAAAAGACAATGACAAAGTTTTGCCAAAATTTGGATATTCTAATGCTATTAAGGCATTTAATTTTCTCAAGAGTGATCTTGCAATACAGAGGGCATATGCTTTGTATTTATTCCTTTGAAGCTGGGTGCAAGCTTGTTGCTTGCTAGGATGAATTTGGGGAGTATTCCACAGAATCTAGCTCTTTGCAGCAAGTAGTTCAAGTTCCAATGAACGTGATGCAACAAGATTGTTTCTTGTGGTTGAAACTCTTGCACGCTTATCATACCGTGCTACCAAAATCAAAGTTAACTTTACAGCTCTGTCGACAACTTGTTAGAATAGCTCGCAAACAGACCAATTTCAAAATGGCTCATCAGTTGCATCAATAGTTGTTGGATGGAGTTTCAAAATGTAAGGATAGCAAATTTAGTGAATGGAGTTTCATTGGGGTGATAACCCAATGAAAGCCAAGGCTTGTCTAAAACTCACTTCCTAGTTAAAGAAAAACTTATTCAGAAATATCTTGGCCAAACTAGCTTACAAAGATGAATTTAGATAACATTTGGTACAAATCGTGTGAATTTGGGCATATGCACATTTTGGATGGGAAGCATAGAATGAAAAAGGGGGCAGAAACTTATAACATAGCCAGCATAATGCAAAGGCAGAGACTCATGCTAACAAGAATTAAAGGAAGCTAACGCAAAGGAGAGAATGCAGTGTTCAAAGGAAGATTTTAGAAGATGACACACAAAATAAAGGAGGAGATCCACACAGTAGGAGTGTTACCAACTTGTAAGGAGGCTCACGATTTTGAAAGTGTGAGCATCTAATTTGCATCGATAAAGAGGCAATTTATATGTGGCATGATGAATAATCAACACACATCATGAGAAAAGGAAGGAAATTGAATTAATTTGGAGACTCCCAACACAATACACAAAGGGGCCTGTGCATTTTTAAAATGGGTGTGTGAGACAATTAAAAGAGGAGCATGCTCGAGGCAGCTTTGAGCAACCATTGTTCTTTGTTTATTTACATAACTACTAGTGAATCCTTTACGCAATATTGCAAAAGGTGAATAGATTGTAAAGGAGAAAACTCACGCTGGAGACCACCATTTGGAGAAGGTGTGTAGTTTGAGAAAAGCTAACGCATGAATGGGCTGCTACATATTTTCCTCATCTAGATTGTCATCGGATTGCCACTGCAGGGGACTAGAGTCATGTGTGACAGCATCAAGAAATCATTGCTGAAGAAAATGTGAATGGAGTTGAGGAGGCCTATGGAGTATGAAGAAAGGTATATCCCACATTTGCTAAGGGGTGTAAATTTTAAACATTTATATATGCCAACGCACTCATAGCATTGTAAAGAAAAGCCATGAAGGCTTCCTAGTGAACCACTTCAGTTGTACATCTGTAGTGTGTGGTGGGCCCCATTATTTTGAACAAAATACTAGATGCTTTAAAACTAAGAGAAATCCAACCTTGAGATGCGCACTGGTGATCAACGGTGGTCGCATGATCTCATGGGCCATTTTTGGCCCTTGTGATCATGCGCCAGGCTGACACGTGTCAATCCGTTGAGGTGGCACCTGGTGGACAATGTGGCCAATCCGGGCTTACCACATGTCAGGTGGGCCCTATGTGCTGGTAAGGTTATTTTTGACCAAATTGTGATCTGTGCAGGAATGGTGACCTTGGGATTTGTGCCACCATCTAATGGTGGTCACATGATCTCATGGGCCATTTCTAGCCCATACGATCATGCGACAAGGTGACACATGGCAGTTGGCGATGTGGTGGCGATCAGATGGTGACAAATGGAAAGCCATTTAGGTGGACTTTTCTGAGCAAATAGGAATGCAACATGTGTCAAAGGTGGTGATTGGGCACTCAGGTGTAGCTGAGGTGGCACAGGGTGCAAGGTTGGACCGATCACGTGCTGTCGCGTGGCATGTGGGTCCCGGCAGGGGCATTCAAAAATAATATTTATTCTTTTCTTCCGCACATTCAAAGAGTCCAAAAAATCAAAGTTATAAATGTAAATTCATATAGTTTGAACTATATGATAAAATTCAAATATCAAAATGGCAGAGCTGAGAGATCAAATTAATGGCTGGTGACTTCATTTTTCACCCAAATAGCAAGAATCATATACCGCCGAAAAGGTCTTGATGCAAGGATTCCATATTTGGGATCAATTTCAGTACAGGTCTAACTGGTTTCACATTATTTTTAGTTGAACAAAATAGGGGGCTAGTAAGATATTTTGAAAATATCTCATTTGTTGCATCCGGTGACTCATAAGTCAATTTGAGGGGATGAAAATAGGTGCTTTCAGGAGAGAATGATGCAAATCAAATTCTTAGTTTAGAGCTGGGTGATTCATCAGTAGGAGGTTTAGAGGATGACAAGTGTCAGTTTGTGGATGAATCTACAGTTTTATCTTCTCCTTCTTATTCTAATTTCTGAGTGTTGTATGGGGTTTTGAATTTTGGTTCTCCCGGGGAGAAATCCAATGCAAGTTCCATTAATGGAAGCTTGGTTCTGAACTTACTATTTTAGTCTAGATGTAGTGTGAATTTGAGTGTACTGAAATAGGTTTTATCAATGAAATATAGTTGGACTCTCATTGCAAGTATTCTGATGTCTCTGTGTGTTTTGGAAGTTCTTATAAATTGGATTTGTAAGGCAATGTTCAATTTGTCATTTACAAGGTAGACTGTGAGTTTGTCCCTAAGTTTCTTTCAAGCAAGGAGTAAATCTGGTTGGATAATCTCTGAGAATTTCAATAATGCATAGATTTGATGATCATGTGTTTGCAGTGAAAATGGTAGTCTGTAAGGCAAGGTATTGATTTTAGGTGTTTTTGAATTGATGAAGTTTTGTGGATGTTTTCTTAATTTGACTCCACACCAATGGATAAGGCACTAGTTTTACACCATACTTGCATCCAAATCTTTAAAATTTATTCAACTTTACTTTCTTGTTGTTAAGAGTGTTCATGTTTGATTGTATTCAAGAAATACAATTCATTTGCTGATTCCTTGAAGAGTGAATCATTGGGTTAGCATGCCTGAGCTCAAAGCTCAAAGAGACAAAGGAGTTTAGCCTTGTTGTCATGTTGGCCATTTTCCTAGTTCTTAGCAGATCATATAGGTGGGATCCTGTATAAGACTGGTTGAGTCAAATTCCCATGTTTTATAAGTCTGAGAACTATCCACTATTTTTCATATCTACATAAAGGGTTTTAGCTAGTGAGTTATAAGTGTGCAGATCTTATCATGTTTTAGGTGCACCCACCTCAGTGTGTGGAACTCAAAGCAGAAGGAGGATTGAATCCTCATTAATTAGTCTTTTCTTGCCCCTCAATTTGCATGAACAAGTAGATTTGTGTTGCTAGATGAAGATCCCTGGGTCTAGTTTTCATATTTCTCTTTTAGAGTTAAGGGATACAAGAAAAATGGCTAACAGGGAAAATGTATACACCTAAAAATGGTCATCTAGACTATTAGCCCCTTGCTAGCATTTTTGCTAAAATCATCAATTGCTTATTCTTGATCAAATCCTAGTTCTATCATTTATTCGATTATTTTCTATGGGCTAACCATCTTATTCCTAAGTCTTTATTTATTTAAAAGGAATATTTCCTCCCCTTTTAATAAATAAAAAGCCCCCACTTTTCATCTTATCCTAAGTTGCACAGATAAAGCATTATTCTTATTTTGTTAAAAGGGAAAAAAACACTTTTTGTCTCATATGGATACAAAAGTCAACTCTTATTTTCTCATTGGAGGGATCTTGTGCACATGGATTCATCTTCTTTGATGCCCCACCATTGATTAAATCTTTTACCTATTAATCTGCATGGTCCATTCCTTCTCATTTCTTCTAAAAGGAGAGCTCTCTTCTTCATTCTAGATCCCCAACTTTTTATGCTAATGTTATGCTGCAAGTTTTCTAGGTCACTTTGGAGCTTTTGAAGATTTGGAGCATTCTTGGATTTTGCATCTACATGCTATCATAGTTTCATTTCTTGCATTATCATAGCATTCATAGCTTCATATTTAGTTTAGTTTCCTTTATGCTTTAGATTACTTCATCTAGCTTAACTAGGAGGCTTTGTAATACTTGCATATTTCCTTTCATAGCTTAGCTTGCATAGCTTGCATTTCCATTTCTAGAATATTTGCATTGCATTTTCATTTCCATTTGATTCTTGGGGATATTGGCATTCTTGCCCTTGTCTTCATTTGAATCTCCCATCACATGGTTTACTAGCAAGGTTATTGGCTTAATAGCTCTAGCTAAGAGCATTCTTAAACACCCTTGCACCCCATGCTTAGGGAGCTCTAAATCAATTTCTCAAGGTTTCCAATCCATGGATTCTCTTGGAAGCAATGATTTAGAGAAGTTCACATCTTAGTGTGTACACTGATTGATCTTCATTATCATCTCCACGTATGGTCTAGTAAAAAATCCCTTCAAGAAATCACCACAACTTTGTTAAGCTCTTCATAGCTCTTCTCAACCTTCTACTTAGGTTCACCAATCAACGTAATAAACCTCTTGCATAACCTATAATTAGGTCATCCTTATACCTCCTTCCTTAGGTAGCTTAATCTTTTTCTTCTTAATCATCTTCGTAGATCTTAGGTTTAGGTCAGATTTATTGAATCCTTCCATCATTTCGTTCTCCTTCTTATCCTTCTGAGATACTTCTTAAAACCTCTGTTTGAATCCATGTAGAAAAATTGTTTAGCATGCATTAAATGTTCCAGGTCATTCATCCTTATCTTCAAATTCATTTACATATCCCAAGAATTTAACTATGTCGGCTGGGAATCTCAATTCTTTCATAAACTATAAATTATTGACACTCGGTCATCACTGTGTTCTTCTTCTCGGTCATCACTAAAATTGTTCTTCTTGGCAATCACTGTCTTCACTTGGTTAATTATCTAATACTTGATAATTATTGGTGCTTAGTCGACACTAAATTTTCTTAGCTTATACTAGCACTCAGTCAACACTAGCATCACTTGGCTCACACTAAAATTTATTAATCTTGTACTTTCTTTCTTGGTTAAGCCTATGCTTTCAAACTTTCTTTCCTCATTTTTTGTAAGTTTCAAGTCAGCTAACTTCTTCACTTAGTGTCATAGATAAACAACACATTACCTTTCCAATGTGCCAAATAATCAAGTACCCATTGTATTTCTCTCATAACTCAACTGTTCCACTAAGTCTTCTTGTTATCTCATCTTTTCAAGTCCTCTTCATCAATAAAAAGATATGGTACTTAACTAAATAACAACTATCTCACCAGTTAAGGTTTGACATCAATTATAGTATAAAAATTGTTTAAATTATAGTTTTCAACAATCTCCCTCGTTGGCATTGATGGAAACACCACATGCAACACCATAAATTCCATATGCATAGTTACCATACAATCAAAAAATTATGTAATGAATAAACTTTTGTCAACTCTCTCTGTGATGAGATCTTCATTAATATCCTTAGCTTCATTCTGATTCTCATCCAAATATTAGCTCCCTCTTGGATAGATTTCTCCCTCTTTGTCTTTTCATCATTTTACTAAATCTCTCATACTAAATTTCTCCCTCATCTTATTCATGGTAACTTCACCTGTGAATCTCTCTCTTAGGTTACTAAATCTCTCCCTCTTTGATAGCAATGCCAAAGACATTCATCTTCACCATGTAGATAACTTCATGTCATTTCCCTGAATTATATACTCCCTTTGTCATCTTGATTATGATTGATCAACATCTTGTTCTTTACTCTTCATAACTTTAGACATCTCCTTAAGTGTGACCTCTTGAATCAATTTATCAGATATCCTGAGTAATAAATTTGATGCAATACTCCTATTTGATTCTAGGTAGACTTAGTTAGGGGAATCACCCCTAATTTACTTCTTAGATACTCATGAGCATCCTTAGGTAAATATTTAGTGAATATATCTACTAATTGTTCCTTTGTATTCACATACTCCACTCTCACTTCTTTGTCTTGAACTAACTCTCTCAAGTAATGATACTTGATAGAAATATGCTTAGACTTAGTGTGTACCATACGGTTCTTTGATATACTAATAGAAATTGTGTTATCACAAAAAATAACAATTGGCTCAATGATTAATTCCTTTATACCTTTCAAAAATTTCTTGATCCACACTATGTTTGAACCATTGACTGCTTCTTTTACATATTCATCATGTGTTGTAGATTGAGAAATGCATTTCTGCTTCTTTCTTGTCCATTAAACTAATCTCTTTCTTAGAAATAATGTGCCACCACTTTTACTCTTTCTATCATCCAAATTTCCTACCCAATCTGTATTAGTATAAACTTTCAGTTCAAACTTTTCATTCTTCTTGTAATATAATCCATAATCCTTTGTTCTTTTTAGATATCTCAATATCCCTTTCACTGCCATAATGTGATTCTCTTTTGGATTGGCAGAAAATATTACAACAACCCCAACTACTAATGCAATATCTAGTTTGTTGTGAACAACATATTGTGGCTTTCCAATCATTGACCTATACAAGGTTTGATTTACTTCAGCTGTATCATCATTCTTTTATAGTTTCTTTTCAATATCCATGGGTGTACTTAATGGTCTAGAGTCCTCCATGCCAAAGGTTTTTAGTATCTCTTTGATATACCTAGATTGAGTAATGTAGATACCTTTCTTCATCTAATAAACTTACAAACCAACAAATAATTTGATTTATGCAAACATAGACATTTCAAATTCAGTTTGCATTTCAATTTGCAAATGTTTGGCATAGGGTACCTTGTCCTCCAAATATTATATGATCAACAAATATTTTAGCTAACAATATCCCTTTACCTTTTTCAATCTTCAAGTATAGATTGTTGTTGTCATTTATCCTTGCAAAACCAATTTTGACCAAGTAACTATACAATCTCTCATACCATGCTTTAGGGGCTTATTTCAATCCATACAGTTCTTTGTGTACAGTTTACAAACCATGTTCTTCTTGCTTTGATCAACAAATCCTTATGGCTATTCAATGTATACTTCTTCTAGAATTCCATTCAGAAATGTAGATTTGATATCCATCTAATCCACTTTGAATCCTTTGTAAGCTACATATGCAAGTAGAGTTCTAAGTCCTTTTAATCTAGTAACTAGGGAAAATGTCTACC
>BSBK01014296.1:0-41649 GCA_027943335.1 Chamaecyparis obtusa | reverse complement strand
TTTCATAAGTACGTGTGTGTAATAAGTGAGCAGAGTGTATGCCCCCACGTTAAAGTCATTGCTGACACTTTAACAGGAGCAATGGCTTTAACAGAAACATAAACAACTCCACTAATTATGTTTCCACATCGAGATGCCCCCAGATGAAGACAAATCAAGGGAAATATCACAGAAACATACAGAGAACATGGAAGGGATCTACCCACCATGGGGTTAGTATGATCATCAGATAATATATATATATATATATATATATATATGATATTATTGCAAATGAATTGACATCATTCCCCAAAGAAAGTAGAACTACAATCACAAAGGAGGAAAGATCACATAAGATATACGAAGAAGAATCTTTTCAGACCATGACATGGAGACCAAAAAGATTTAGTGCTACCATATCTCGAATCCAAGCAGATTACACAAGGAAACATTTACAAACAATAGCATAGTTACAACATAACATTGAACAATGCATAGAAGAATAGATATACATATAGAGGAATTTGAACAATAGTTTTGATTCCTTCATCACCTTTTACCAACTGAGTAACAAGGATTGTATAAAAGAATCTAACAACATTTAGCAAATACATTATGGGAGAAGCACAGTACAGCAAGCAAACACACAACAAAGCTACCACAAAGGACAAGCCAATCAAGCATGCCACCTACTTTCCCCATCTCATTGTATATCATTTCGGGTAGGTGGGTAACTTGCAAGAGGGACTATATCCAATATAGTACGAATGATAGCCAATTCCAAACAAGGATCCTCTTGAGAATCACTATGTTTGATACTAGGTGTAAGAGTTAATTGAGATGAAAGCATATTCGACAAATCAATGTCAATGTCAATAGTCTCATATTCATCAGTAACATTATGAGTATCATAAAGAGTATCTTCATCATCCAAATTAATCAAAATAGGATCTAAGATATGAATAGAATCATCACAATCATGCATGTGAACATCATTATTAGTAACAACATTATGCATAGGTGCATCCGCAGAAAGTAGAGATCTTTTAGCTTTAGCATGAGCACGATGCTTTTTACGATGTTCATTAGCAGATCGGTTACATTTTGATTTATTTGAAATAGGTTGAGAAATAGGAGGAACAATCACAGGATCCTTCATAGGTTCTATAGGAAGATCAATATGATTATCAACCATAGGATGAGCAATCACAAGATCTTTGATAGATTTAGTAGGAGGAACTTGATTAATAGAACAAGAAGCCATAGTTGAAGGAGGTATCAAAGGTGTAGATAAAAGACCATGATTAAGATCCATAGGAGGTATGCTTAATTGAAGAATCTTATAATGCTTATAGGCTTGATATGATTGAAAAAGATTATCAGGATGAGGAGGACATGAATTAGGTAATGAAGGCCAAAAGAAATCCAGAGTAGCACAATCTCTAGGCCTAGAAGGTCGATATAGACTATGATTGATCATCTTCACTTCGCCATCATGAATGAACTTAAGACACTTATGTATAGGTGAAGAAACAACATGCATGATAGTTAACCAAGGCAAACCTAGCTTAACTTGAAATTGATCAAAAGTAGGAACCACAAAAAAGGTAGTGTTCACAAGTTTTCCAAAAAGTTCAATCGGTAAAGTAATAGAACCAAATGATGGATAAAGAAAACCATTACAAGTTTGAATCCACACATCTGATGTATCATAGAATTCACGTTGTAAGCTTTTCATAAAAATATTTTCTTTAGTGATAACATTGACTAAGGAGGTAGGATCAACAAGACAACCATGAGTAGGTATCTGAGCAACCCTAGCAGCAATGTAAAGGGGACCATCAGGAGCCTTAATAATCTCAGAATCATCAAAGGTAATCAAAAGTTCCCGAGGTCTTTTATCCTGAAATTTTTTTTGATGTTTAGGTTGAGGTTTTACTTTAGGTTTAGGTTTATCCTGAGGTTGACATTGAACTTGAAGTGAAGGTTGAGGTGGAGATATAGACTTAGCAACATGCTCCACTTGATTAACGACATGATTAAGATCATCCATCTTTGAATCATATACAATTTCCATAGTAGATGGTTGAGCAATAGTATTAGTATCATGCGTAGGTAAAGGATTTGTATAGATTTGAAGGTTCTAATTAGGAGGAGAGATAGATTGATTCCCACTACTATCCAAAGTATCAACAGATAAAGCTTTAGCATTAATGAGATCTTGGACCTTATGTCTTAAAGAATAACATCTCTCAGTATCATGACCATTTTGATGATGATATTGACAAAAAACATTTTGATCAAAAGATTTAGATGCAATCATAGTAGGTAAAAGAGGTCAAATAGGAGGTAAAGTAATCATATTAGAATCTAACAACCTATTCATAATAGCATGTAAAGTTTCAGAAAGAGGAGTAAATGTATGATTTAATCAAAAAGAAGTGGATGCAAAAGTGGCATTATGAGATGCAACAACAACCTAATCAACAACTGGGTTCGCTTGTTTGTTTATCTTGACATAATTATTGAATTTTTGAAACTTATTTGGATTAGGAGCAACATCACTCTTATCAAAAGAAATAGGAGCCATTGGAGTGTTCCTCTCAAACTGATTCACTTGTAATTGATAATGATGAAGTGCTGCACAAAGTTGTTGAAACGAGGTAAATTCGGTAAGCAGAATCTTATCTCTAATATCCTTTTGCAAATTTGAAATAAACATACGTTGAATATCAATATCAGGAACAGGATAAGAAATCTGAGCATGCAAATGCTTAAATCTACTAATAAATTCAGTCATTTTTTCTTTAGCACTTTGTTTACAATGCATTAAATTAGTCAAAGACACTTGCGGACTAATATTGTTTTGAAATTGTTGAATAAAGGCATTAGCAAGTTGTGGAAAGGAATCAATTGAATAAGGAGGCAAGGAACAATACCACTGTAAGGCCTTGTCACAAAATGTTCGAGCAAACAGTTTGGCTAAAATCCTATGGTCATGAGCATAATCACTACAAAAGATTTGGAATGTTTTAACATGATGAACAAGATCTCCTTTTCCATTCTAATTCTCAAGATGAGGCATATCAACTTGCTGAGGAACAGGAGTTCGGATAATATCCCTAAACAAAGGACTTCCCATGTCACATGTAGGAATACTAAACTTGTTTTGAGTTAAGGAAGCAAGTTGTTGTTGTAAGGATGATACAGTTTGAGCCAAACTAATGATGGTGGAATCAGTAGAGGAAATAGGAGGAGTAGCAACATTAGACACACTAGGTAAAGTGTAAGAAGCTGCAGGAATAGAAGACACAACTGGAGGAACACTAGGAAATACAGTTGGAAGTGAAGTGGAATAAGTGAAAGGAACACTATGATATGAAGGTTTTGATGTAGGAAGGGACATGGGAGGAACACTCATAGGAACAGAGGGAACCGTCATAGTCACCAAAGGAGGAGTATAGATAGGAATACTAGGTAAAGGAGTAGAAGGAGGTTCAACACTAGTGATAGGAGTAGTGAAACCTAAATCTTGAGCCTCTTGAGTTAAAGGTTTAACATTGGAATGCACAAGATGAGTAATACCATGCAAGAGGTTAACACCTTGATCACTATCACAGAGAACTTTCTTAAGAGCCTCTATAGCTTGAATAGAATCTTGACCATGGTTTTCTTGAAGAAGCCAATTACACATTTTATCAAGTTTAGTGGAAATTTTTTGGACTTGTTTAGGAGGAACCCTTAAAGCATCATCCTCATCATCAGATGAGTGAGAAGAGTTTTGCTCCATAGTAGGATTAGAATCATGAAGAATCAAGTTATCATCAGGGATCCTAAGGAAAGGAGAAGATTCAGGCTCAAATGCACCCATGAGTCTACGACTTCTTCTAACCGGAATGTTATAAGTAGGACTAGTGGTAGTAAAGCTCATAAACCAATATAATGAAAATGAACTAAACTAAGAACACATAAAGGATGAATATGAAATCTAATTAGCATACAAGATCAATCACAAAGGACAAATCTAATACTAACAAGATAAAAGGAAATCTAACACCAAAAAGAAAGAGAGTAAGCTAGTCGGGTTCACCAAAATGAATAGTTGTAATTTGGAATCACCACTATTTGTGTATGTGTGTGGGGAAAATGTAAGATTCACTCCTAAATCCAAATTCCCAAAAGAGAGATCCAATTTGATCAACCAAGAGGTTAATACACAATTGAATTAATCTATGAAAAATATGAAAGAAAGAATAAATCCTATACTTCCCTATAATTGGATTAAGCTTGAAATCTGAAATAATTGAAGTGCAAATACTAACCTTGAATTAGGGCAGATCTGGAAAATGTTGAATTTTGGCTTCTGTATGAACTTTCTGAATATTTCATCACATGTTCTGGACTGGAAATGTCAAGGCGGACAAAACCTAGAAATCTTTTCTCCAAATTTACACAGGTCGACTTTGACCTTTTAAAAGGTCAAAGACCACATTATTTATTTGAAGTTCGATTTTGATTCTGTTCGCAAATCCTAAAAGATTTCCGAAAAGGGTATCCGAATTCACTCTCAAATTCAAGATTTCACACCTGTACCTGCAAGAAAATGTGGGTTTTTTTTATTGTATGGGGGGTTTGCCTTAGTCAAACCCCAATTTAGGAATTAACCTTGAAATTGAATTGAAATATATGGTGCATAAACAAAGTAATTGAAACAAATCACCTTGCTTATGTTGAATTCCTTGTAGAGGATTCAAATCCTCAAATCCACAAGTGAGAATGCTTCAATGAATGTAGGATGTCTCCAATCAATGGTATTTTGATCTTCAACACCAATCTTGATTTGATCTTTGCATATGAGAAGGTTTGAATGAATGGAGAAGGAGGGATCTTCAAGGGGGCTCCAAGGAGATTGAATCCTTCAATAGCTAACAATGGAACTCCTTGATGGATGAATACTTGAATACTTGAATGCTTGAAGACTTGGTTGATTGAGTGATGTCAACTTGATATGAAAAATGAGAGAGGAAAGCCTCCTTTTATAGTGATCTAGGGCACACTCCTCTAGATGGGCCACCTTGAAGAATTAAATCACAATTAGGTCCTCACCTTTAGAAAATATACCTTGATTAAATACCATTAAAGGATTTACTATTTCGGAGCCCGAAACAGCTAACCTGGAAGCGGGAAATAACTTTCCCGAAAACTAAATTACCGGCAAATGAAACTCTAAAATTCTGGCAGGAAGAGGTCAAGGTCAAGGTCAACCCTGACCTAGTTAGGTTTGAGGTTGACTTTGACCTCAAACCCTAACTTTGCCTGATTCTGTAACAGGAGTTCCAGGGGTGCCAAAAATGTAGAATTTGATGTCTAAGCAAGACCTAGTGTCAGGAACAGATAGAAAATCCTTGGAATGATGTGATGAAAGACTAGGAGGTCTCATTTTTTAACCCTACCTAGAAAATGGAGTCATAGAAGAAGGAAAATTGGGAAAGTCTTTAAGACCTTAACCCTAATTTCACCTAGAATGAAGAAATCAAGTGCAAAGAAGAAGTGGAAAGCGGGGAGAAAGCCAAATACATGCAAAGACCTAATCAAGGCGCTTAACATGACCCCAAACCACTTACTCGGAGGGCTAAATGATCTTAACATGGAAGTGCTTCCATTTTAAGACGATATATATATATATATATATATATATATATATATATATATATATATATATATATATATTTATTTATTTATTTACATATGTAGGAAATATATAAGGCAATGAGAACACATTTGACCCTTGGAATTCTAAATACCTTATACCATATAATAATAGGCTTCATAAGGGATTTAGTCTTGAAGGCAAGCTTAGGCTGATACACTAAAGAGTACATCCTTACAAAACCAACTATTAGATCAAGAATAGAGAAATGGTTGAAGAAAGCTACAAAATAATTTATAACATGATATAATTCTACAATTAGCAAGATGCCAGAGAAACAGAATAAGAAAGTATATCCTTTGTATATATATAAATATGCATATATATTTGTGAGAGGAACTAACAAATGACAAAATGCTTAGGATGATACTGATAGGATGCCTCATCTTAACAAACCTCTTGTGCAAAGCTTGCCCGAATGTATGAAATAGGTAGGAGGGCTTTGTTATTAGAGTACACAAGAATGAAAGACCAAACTAGCCAGCCCAAAATGTGATTGAAAAAAAATGTATATATATAGATGAATTTTATATATATATATATATATATATGGGTGGTCCCACAATAGTGAGTCCCACTTTTTGATTAACTTTGACACAGAGTTCAACATTCTAAGAAAAAACTTCACTTTTGAATATCTGTTGCCGCAAAACTATTAGGAATTTGAAGATGATGTAAACTAGAGTCTTTTAGAATTTTCTTTCTAATTTCTAAATATATTTAAAATAAATAAATAAAAAATCATTTAAATTCATTTTTCCTTCTCCTTCGAAAAGTGGTTTGCGTGAAAAAAGTATGTTTTGAAGGAGTTACTTTCACTTGGATCAGCATAACTTTTTTTTTAAATATGATAATGATATAATTCTTTCAAGATTATATTTTTAACTTGAATATCTAAAGGATGCAATTGGTTTTATTCATTTTGGATCAATATTTCATAGTTTATTAGTTTTAAAGTGATAGTAATTATAATTTAGTCATAAGGTCACTTGGATCACTCTAACTTGATATGTGTATATTGAAATTCTTTTTTCTTTTTTTCATAGAAAGGTAACACAAATATGCTTTTCCTACATATTTTTTATAATTTTTTTTAATAATTTACTATTTTTCCCGAAGTCTTGAAGAGACAGGTTGTTGAATGACCAAACAACCTATGTTTAGTTAAAGTAATATTTAAAAGTGATAATGAACTCAATATGTATTAAAATTATATTCATTAGAAAGCTTTCCAAATAACATCATTTGAAATCATCTATTTGAAAAAATCATCTTGTTTAGTCCTTGTTTTAGGCCTCAGAAGACTATTTTTCTGAAGTTCAGTTATTTTCTGAGGGCAAAATTTCAGTTTTGGGTTCTTTGTGCAAAGACCTCCTTCACACGAAGACTCTTGAGGGTCTTCATGCGAAGACCCCTCGCAGAAAGCCTCTCAAGTGAAAATCTCGGCAAAAAAGACACTCGTCAAAATTTTTCCTTGGGTACTTCGCACAAAGTATGTACTTCGAGCAAAGCCGGCTAGTAAAATTATTTTGTAAAATTTTTTTGGAATGGTATAAAAGTAAAACATTTTGGTTCTATTTTATATCGAATTGAAATTAATAAATTCACATTTTCTATTATTGAAGGTATTTTTTGAAGGAGGATTGATATTTCTATTTTTTCAAAGGCATAATTTTGGAGAGGAAAAATATTAGATTAAAATATTTTTTGAAGAAGAAAATTTTTGTTGATGATCTTGTGGAAGATATTTTTTGGAGCTCAAAGAAATGTGGAACAAGAAGGGAAGACAAAGTAAATCTTCTAGGAAAAGGTCAACCAGTACTGAACAAATAAATCATGATGCTGCATTGACATATTATCATAAAACTAACGAAGCTGAAAGACAAGTTGAAGTAGGAGGGTCAAGTCAAGTCGAAGAATTGCACATTGAAGAAGGGTCGGGACTACTCCCTACAGAAGCTCAAACAATTGATGTTGGAGAAGGGTCAACATCACATGCTCCTACTGGTATGGATGAACTTTTAAATTTAGCTCAAACTGTAAAGAAAAATATTAATTATAGAGACTTAGATCATTTAGTTACAATGGATGTGGAGAATTTTAGATCACTTGCTAATGATCAACCCTTAAGTCTTGCTAAGAAGAGATCAATGAAAATGATAGCAAGAGAAATATTGGGTAAATTTGATAATTTTGAAACACTTGAACAAGCTCAATTGCTTTCACTTATACTTATAAACAAAAAGTTGGAAGAGGCATTAAAATTATTGGGTATAGACACATCATCAAAGAAGAGAAAAGTTGTTGACATGCAAACTGATATGATTGAAAATCTTTAGAAAGGTTTGAACCAGCTAGGGAAGTGATCTCAAACTATAGATAAGTCCATTGCAAGAAAAGTTATGTTGACATCCATTGTAGGTAACACTATGGGATGAAAAAGACATATATCTTTAGTTTCATCTTAGTTTGGTTTTAATAGGAAAAAAATATCACAATATGTTAATAGAAGAATACTTTTGGATGATAGCACCTTGGAAGGAAATTGGGAAATCATGTGTAGAGCTCCTCATTCTGATAGGATTGATGAAGGAAAAAAAAATTTGGTCACATCATTTTGGAATGATAATACACGTCCTTCATCAAACACTAGAGATGTTATCAGACATAGAATTTCAGCTAATCAATATGAATATCATACAAAACATTGGTTGGACACAACACAACATGAAAAGTATGTGTCATTTTGTAGTTCAAATCCTAATATAAAGATTGGGAAAACATTGTTTGAAAGATTGAAGCCATATTATATCAAGGTAAACAAAGTGTTTGAAACTTGTTTTTGTCGTTATCATATTGAATTTGATCTCCACTATCAAGTTTTTTGAAAGTTTTTAGAAGGCACTTATGGTTTTGAAAAGGTTCCTCCTACTAGATGAAGTGAGTTCATCTCATCCATTTTATGTGACAAAAGAGATGATGTAGCTGGACAAATAAATTGCATAAAAAGAATATGCCAAACATGTGTCAATTTGTCTCTTTTTGCTTTGAAAAATGAAAATATTGATGTAACAAAGATGGTAAATTACAAGAGTTACAAATATGTAAAGAATGAAACAAAATTTGGGAAAGAATCCAAAAGGTTAGAATATGTTGAAGAGGAGATAAATGTTGGAGTATTTATGGAAAAAATTAAAAAATTGATTCAACCCTACATTCATCATGCTTTTTTTGCAAAGTGGCAAGCACAACAATTTCAAACACTGAGAGACAATTTCCCACTTGGAACTATTGTATCTGTTTTTGATTTTGCAGAAAATTATTCTTTTGTTCATCAAAAGGCAATTCAGTCATAATACTATTTTTCAAAGCAAATTACTATTATGGTACCTGTGTGTTATCAACACGCACAATTAGATTTGGATGGCATTCAGAGCACATTTGAAGCACAGGTCATCAAGAAGGAATATCATTTTTATATAAGTGATGATAGAGAGCATGAAATTCATTATGTGGAACATTGCTTCAAGATGTTTTTTGCAATGAAAGAAAGAGGTATAAAAATTGATAAACATTATGTTTTGTCAGATGGATGTGTTGCACAATTCAAATCATCGAGACCATTTTATGCACTATGTAGATATCATCGTAATGAAAACATACCACGTGTCTGGAGTTTCTTTGAGAGTGGGCATGGAAAAGGTGAACATGATGGTGTTGGAGCTTGCATCAAACATGTTATACAAAAGTATCAAATGAATTATAAGGGAGTGCATATAAAAAATGCACATGATGTGGTTGAATGGTGCAAGACACATTTTGCACCAAATGATAATGACACGTCATTAGGATTGACTCAGGTGGTGCCATATAGAAAATTTTGGGAGATAAAAGGTATGCACACATTTATAAATTATTTGAAAGTGTTTAAAATTTTTATGATATTTTTTATTCAGATTATATTTATATAGAATGTATTATATATGCATTTTTTCAGGTGTGGATAGAAAAGTTATGCATGGTTGCAATAGGATAGAAAAGATGTGATCTTTGCATTCAGTTATGAGTACAAATTATCACAATTGGATGTTGAACACTAGGGACTACTCATACTTTTGTTGTCACTGCATTGTTGACAATTATGAGGAATGTATCAATCAAGACCGTGGATATGTAGGCACATGGAATCTAGTGCCACTAGTTATTACTGATACATTTGATAGAGATGAAGATGAAAATTTCGACGATGTTCCTTTGATTTCTACTGATTACGATCATATCTCAGGATTGGTCAAAATTGGTAAGTATATATATTTCACATTATATGGGTACATTGAGTTGCATGTATAGATAGATAGATAGATCTATAGATTGAACTAAGTATTTATTTTAAGATCTCACACATGTATATATAAATTTAATGTGCAGCAGATGTCTTTATAGTGATTGTTGAGCATGGAAATGTAGAAGGAGTTGGTTATTATTTACTACATTGTACTGCAAAGAGGATGAAGTTACTTGAACCTGAAGAAAGTGATGGAATGTTGTTCCCCGTAGGTTTGTATATGGTTTACATCAATATATTGAACTTAATTTTTAAATTTTAAATTTCAACCTTTTAACAAATTTCAAATTGAGTTTGTTTAAATTTATATATTGTTAAAATTTGTGACCTACAGGTTCAGTTGGTTTAGAGGGAACATATTTCAAGCAAATCAAAGTAATTCATCATGGTATTCACTTTGTTGATTACAAACCAGAAAATAAGGTGTTTCAATATAGTGACCTAGTAGTTGATGATGAGGCATATTAATGTCTTAATTTTGATATAAGTTTTTATAATTTGGACACACTCTTTGTGTTTTGACAAAACATTCCTAAACACTTGTTGTAAATATCTTGTGAACTTATGCCAAAGACAGCTAGAACCTACTAAACCTATGGGTAGTGTGTATGACATATTTTGCTTAATATTATACATAGAATGCAGTATTTCATATAACTGTTTTAAGCTATGTTCTAATATCTAAGTAAAAGTAGGAATGTTATCTTGCATGTGTGTTTCGGATGTTGCTAACTTTTCAGGAGAATGAGGAGTGACACAAAGAGTGGTGATTACTGCATTTAAGGAGGAAGATAATGAAGACCGGTCATGGCAAAGAAAGCGCAGTTTGGTTTCATTGAATAAGTCATGCCTGCAAAGGAGTTCTAGAGAATATAGGGGATAGAACTTGCTATATTTCTTGCAAGTTGTTATTTTGTTGTTTGGCAGTAAATGTACTATGTCATGGTTTATCTTTTGCCTTCTTTTTTGGTGATGTTTGTTCAAGACTTTTTATGTATGTTTTTAATAAGCATCCAATCCTCTATATAATGGATTTGGATTGTCTTAGTAAGCTAATGAGAAAATAGATAATGTTGATTTAGATTCAGAAGTTACTCTTTCTGTTCTTCATGAATTATTCAGTTTCTATGTAATCAAAGAAGGATTTTAATGGAAGAAAGATTTTGAAGCACTTGTTGTGTTCATAGTTAATTGAAACTGACCAAGGGGGCCCACTTGGGAGGTGGAATTGATTTAGGTAGAATAGATTCATTTCTTGTAGTTTCCTATTTTCAGATAGATTTACTATATTAGTCCAGCAGCATTATTACTATGAAGTTCCTGCAACACTTGCAAAAAATGATCATAGTGGATGTTCTGAGTTATTAATTAGTTTAGGTTCATTTTTTAAGCTTCCTGCAATTATCTGTTGTTAGCCAAGGTGTGTTTACTATTTTGTAGCAGCAGCATAGACTCTTTCAATGCATTTTACTTTCCTATAGCATAGGTTTTATGACTCCTAAAGGAACTTAGTGCACAAACTGTGCTGGCCCATTTCAAGTCCTACATCCCTGGGTTGACAATTCAAGTGTATCTCATGATGGAATAGGTAATCTTTAGAATAGATATACTATCTTTGAAGGAGAGACAATGGTGTGATTATCTTCATCTATTGTGAAACCATACATTTTTGGCACCGTTGCTAGGGATGGTGTCAAGCTAGGAACCTTCATGAGTCATTTATTTTCAGATTAGTTTGTTAGCTAGGAACTGCAAAGTTGTGAGCTTGATTAAGAAGTCACCAATTTTTTGCATGCATCAAAGAAGGAGAGATGTCCATGGAAGATTCCTTCCTAAGGAGCCTATGAAACCAAAAGAAGAATTTGAAGAACCTGAACTGCCATTTCTAGATGCAAGCCCAGAGTTTATTGCATCATCATCTTTAGTAGAAGAAGACATCCACAAAACATTTGACCTACATCTATTTGAGGAAATATTGGCCAGCTTCCATACTAACTCCACTTCAGGACCGCCTACTATTCAGAACTCCCCAAGAATTACCAATTTCCAGCCACAATTTCAATATCCCATAACTCCAGCTATGGCAGCTCCCACATTTCCATTTCCAATACCGAGTCTCGTCAATAATCCCAATCTCAAAAATATACCTGCATCAGCATTACCAAAGTTTTATGGTCTTGTCATAGAGGATCCTGATACTTTCCTGTTTGAATTTGATATCTTGTGCCGGATCTTTGACTATAATAATGACAGTCACAAGCTAAAATTATTCCTAGCCACATTAAAAGAGTCATCTTTAAAATGGTTTATGGGCTTGGGGGCAAATGCAGTAGCAAATTGGGATGATATGAGACGCCTGTTTCTTAACAAGTATAAAGAATATTGCAGGGGAAATGACTCAAAAGGTGATGACATTTTTAGAATGTCACAATGGGAAGATGAAACATTAGATGATTATATATCTCGCTTCATGTTCAACTTACAAAAGAACCCACAACACACCCTGCAGGAGGAGTCCTAGAAGCTAATTTTTCTCAAAGGAGTAAATGAGAACTATCTTGAAGCATTGGATTTGATGGTAGGAGGAGCTATATCCCAATCTTCATGGGATGACCTTCAGAAGAATTTCCAGAACTACTCTAGGTCAGCAGTAAAGAAAGGAAGGGGATTTCGCTCAGCGATAGCCAAAGGAAGTGGCTCTGGTATTTCAAAGATGGAAATTTCAAATTTGTTGTTTGATTTCAAGCAAGACATCATTAATGATGTCACCACACATTTGGATACAATGGTTGCTAAGAAGAAACATGCAAAAGCTGAGGAGCAGTTAGCTGAGTATTGTCCACATTGCCGAAAATAGAAGAAAGATTATCATTGCAAATTGGTCGCTAATGTGGAAAACTAGCATCTTCCAACTGAGTACCTAAAGATAGAAGGAGAAGATGAGCAAGTATTCTTCATTGCTCAATGTCGACCATGGGCCCCACGTCAAGGTATTCCTCAAGAACCTTTACAAAATTCAAATCCATATAGTAATCAATGGCAAAATCATAGTGTCCAAGGTCCTCCATAATATAATCAACCTAATTGGAACAATGCTTGGAAAAATAATCCACAAAGTCAATGGTATCCTCCACAACAGCTCCAATGGCCACAGTTCCCAAACCAATGGTAACCACCCCAAGGGAATTTCTAGTCTACAAACCAATGGAGAGGACCTCATCAATGGTCTAACAATACTGGATACCCACCTTTACCACCTCCAAAAAATACACCTGCACTAATGCCACCTCCTACAATTTTTGGACCTCAAAAATAGACTCAGTTGCCTGCACAACCTTAGCCAAATCCAAATAACCAATAGCCACAACAACCAATGTATGTTGCTGATGCTCAGCAGTATCCTACTTATGCTCTAAATATTTTAGATATACATTTGAGATTTGGTACAACCTTACCAGCACCTGAACCACCTCTAATAACTGAAATACCAGATCCTCCTGCAGCATCAGCACCATCAACTTCTCTACTGCAAGCGGTTGACCCAGCCAATGTAACTAGTTCAATTCAAAATCAAACCGTAGTTGAACCTCCTTTTCCACAAAAGCTTATACAAAGTAAACCTGCACAAACAGAGGAGCAATCATTTGACATCATGGACCAGCTAAAGAATATGCATGTCTAGATTCCTTTGTTCCAAGCTATTAAAGATGTTCCTATTTATGGAAAAGCTATCAGAGAAGCTTGTCTTAAAAATCTCGGGAGGAAGAAAAAGGACCCAACCACAGTCCATGTTATAAGATAATTGGCTGACATCATGTTAGGAAAATTGTTTATTCCTAAATATTATGATCCAGGAAGTCCAGTTGTGAATGTGATTATAAATGGTTAGTTAGTTAAAAATGCCTTGATTGATCTTGGTGCTGCTATAAATGTAATGACCAAGGATACTATGAAAAAGATGAACATAGAAGGATTACAGGCTGCCCCAACAATTCTACAACTTGCTGATAGTTCTACTGTCACTCCTGATGGAATGATAGAAGACATAGTAGTAGCCCTAGATTCTCTAGAGTACCCTGCAAATTTTATGATTCTATCTCCAAAAGTCAACTTAGCTGGTTACCCTATCATTTTAGGATGACCATGGTTAGCTATAGCTGATGCAAATATAAGTTGTAGGTTAGGAAATATGACCATATCAGATAGGCAGGCAATAAAGAAATTTGTTCTGTATCCTCCAACACAACCCCAACTAGATTTAAGCACACCTGTATGGCCAGATTTAAGAGATGGAGAGGAAGAGTTAAACTTTGTAGTACAACTTATGATGTTACATAGACAGTCTTTTCTAAAGCTGTAGGAGGAGGATTCAGTAATTCAGAGTATTCTTAATAATACTTGTGTAATAGAAAAGGATATATCTGACAGCTCTATGTTGGAACTAACTACATATGAGGAATATACTGAGAATTGTTTTCTACCTAACGAGCCAGACATTATCCATCAACTTTTACCATGTGAACTAGATACAAGTCCCATCTTTGAGTTGCTATGGTTAATCTCACAACTACTGTTGAGTTGTCAAAAGGTCATAATCTCCATGTCAATAACAAACTACATCCCAAACAGCTGAAATAGTTAACAGAGCTTCTTCAAAAACATGAAAAGGCTTTTGCATGGGATTATGGAGATATGAAAGGATTAAGCCCCACATTATGGACTCATAGAATATATATCAATGAAGGGTGCCTGCCACTCCATCAACCCCAGAGGCAGATTAATCCAGCACTGAGGGAAATAGTTAAAACTAAACTATAAAAATTGCTTGATGTTGGTTTCATATACCCTATATCTGATAGTTGATGGGTCTCACTTCTGGTTATAGTACCTAAAAAGGAAGGGAAATGGTGGATTTGTGTAGATTACAGAGAATTGAATAAGACAACAAAGAAGGATCATTTTCCTTTACCATTTATTGATCAAGTTCTGGATACTCTAGCTGGTAAGAAATATTTTTCTTTTCTTGATGGATATAGTGGTTATAATCAGATAAGTATAGCTCCAAAGGATCAGGATAAAATTACATTTACATGCCCATGGGGTAATTTTGCATACTCTGTGTTTCCATTTGGCCTGTGTAATGCTCCAACAACATTTCAAAGAGTTGTAATAAGTATTTTTGCTGACATATCACATGACTATATGGAAATATATATGGATGATTTTACAGCATTTGGAGTGAATTTTGAGGAGGCTTTGAAGAATGTTGAAAAGGTTCTTGTCTAATGCAAAGAACATAATCTATCACTTAATAGTGAAAAATGTTTCATGCTCATGCAAGAAGGGGTAGTGCTTGGTCATTTTATATCAGCAACAGGGATACAAGTGGACCCAGCCAAGATAGAGGTAATCCTAACATTGCCCATACCCACTAAACCAAAGGATGTAAGATCTTTTTTAGGTCATGCTGGCTATTATAGGCATTTCATTCAAAATTTTAGTCAAATAGCTAGTCCTTTGTATACATTGCTGACTAAAGAAGCTAAATTCATTTGGACACCAGCATGTAATGAATCTTTCCTGCAGCTTAAGAAACTCCTCACCATAGCACCAGTTCTTAAAGGACTAGATTGGTCTATTCCATTCCATATCCATAGTGATGCATCAAACTATGTTGTAGGTGTTGTATTAGGACAAAAGCTTGCTAACCTTGAAAATGCAATCTACTATATTAGTAAAAGTCTCCATGGCCCTGAACTAAACTACACAGTAACTACGAGGGAACTTTTAGCTGTAGTTTATGCATTGAACAAATTCAGACATTATGTAACTGGCTATCCTATTTTTGTTCATACTGACCACTCAGCCATAAAGTACTCGATGAACAAACCAACTATAACTGGCAGATTGGCAGGATGGCTCTTGTTATTACAGGAGTTTGATATTACCATTGTTGATAAGCTAGGAAAGGCCAATGTAGTTGCTAACTATTTGTCGAGACTTCAACTTGCTGATGAAGATCCAACTCCAATTGAAGACACATTTCTAGATGAGCATTTTTTCCATATAGCAACCCATACACCATGGTATGTAGACATAGAAAACTATCTTGCAACAAATAAAATGCCACCACACTTTTCCCAAAAAGACAGGAAGAAGCTTGTAGAGAAAATTTTTCATTATTCATGGATTGATAACAATCTCTTCTATACTGGACCAGATCAAATCATGAGAAGATGTGTCAGGGAAGATGAAATATATGACATACTACATGTCTGCCATGATGAACCATGTGGAGGCCATTTTGCAGGAAAAAGAATAGCATTAAAGATACATACAATTGGATATTACTGGCCAACATTACATAAGGATGCAACAACTTATACCACCAAGTGTGAAAAATGCCAAAGAATGGGCCGGCCAACAAGATCAGATGAGATGCCACTCAATCCACAGTTTTTTGTAACACCCTTTGACAAGTGGGGTATGGACTTCATAGGGCCAATTGACCCACCATCAAATGGTAAATCCTACATCTTAGTATGTACAAATTATTTAACAAAATGGGTAGAAGTCAGGCAATGAAAAATGCAAGAGATGAGAAAGTAGCTAAATTCTTATATGAAGAAATATTCACATGCTACGAAGTTCCTAGAGAACTTGTAACAGATCAAGGAGCCCAGTTCACATCAAATTTGATCACTGAACTTATGAAAGAATACAACATAAGGCACCAGAAATCCAGCCCTTATCACCCTCAGGAAAATGGGCAAGTAGAGGTCACCAACAAAGAAATTGAGGCCATTCTTACCAAGAGAGTGCAAATACATAGGAGGAATTGGAGCAGCAGATTAATTGAAGCCGTTTGGGCTTACAAAACAACATGGAAGACAACAACTGGATTTACCCCATTTGAAATTGTGTATGGCAAAGCAGCAATGTTGCCCATTGAATTTGAACATAAAATATTATTCACTACTCTGGAATTGAACATCAATCTTCCTGTAGCACAAGAAGAGAGACTTCTCCACTTGAACTCACTGGATGAAATGAGAAAGACAGCTTTGGAAAGAACATAGATCATTCAAAAACAATGAAAGAAATGGCCTGATGCACATATCAGGACTAAACACTTCCAAGTGGGAGATTGGGCTCTTTTATATGATTCTCGATACAAGGAGATACTAGGAAAATTACAGACTCGGTGTCTAGGGCCTTACACTTGTCAAAATTTTGTGGGGGGCAGGGAAAGTGTATTTATTTCCAAGTGTCATCTCCATGTCACCCTAGTCATGTCCACGTTATATGTTGTACTTTGGCTGCGGTCTATTTTAATTTTAAAATCTTTATTGTATCTGATGTATGTTTTCATTCTGATTTTGGGAAAGATTTCCTCAGTTTGACATGACTTAAAAGGAATATCATTTATACAAGAACACTCCCAGTTAAAACCTTGATGTCCTTCATAATTAATGTCATCATTATTTTACATGCCAAACATAACAGAGTTGTGTTAAGAGAATGTGGTATCGTCATTTCTCAAAAAGATCAATTTGAATTCTGAGAAGAAGGTATTTGCAGAGAGTTAAGGGGGTAAAAATTATTAGGGTGGTGAAAATAGAGAAATTTAAAAAACTAGGCATTTTGAAGATGGGAGGTCAATTGCAGAGACATGAGCTGGTTGTCCATGGTATTCTACTAGCGAATGTGGGAGCAGTCCTTACTTTCAATGCTTGTGGATGGCTTGGGTACTTCCTGTAGTTAACAGAGTTCAATGAAGAAGTAGCACTAGAGTTTATGAGGACATTTGATGAAGGAGAAGCCACAGTATGGGGATTGAAAGTGGTTGCTACTGAGGAGCGGATAGAATAAGTCATAGGACTACCAGTTAATGGAGAGCATTACCCAAATAAACATGACACCAGGTCATTGTGGGCATGGTTTTCTCAGCCAGGTGACCCTCCATTGGAAATCTCAAAGAAAGGGTGTAAGAGACTCTCTCTCCCAGCGCCGTATCCAGAATTGGCAAACCATATCATCAGGTATTTGACCTTCGAAGGTATATTTTTGAACTTACACACTCATCATTTTAAGCTGCTCAGTTGTGTAAGGCATAACATTCAAGTTAATGTCCCCAATTTCCTTTACAATATGTTGTGTATAAGTGTCGAGAAAACTCAAAAAGGAAATGAAAATTCTATTTCTCATCATTCCCTAGTTAAACTTTTAGTTGAAAGGTCTCTTAGGGATTCCTCCCCTGTATCATGGGTAGAATTTGTTGAATTTAAAACCTTGCAGCCTCAAGCCAACCTTGTTCAGCAAAATTTAGGGAATGAGGAAGAAATTGAGGGGCCTAGTCAGAATCCAGCTGAAATCGAGAAAGAACTAGCATTACCTCCTACTGATAAAATTGTTGAGCCTAATTTAGAAGGTGATATACCTAGCTCTACCATAGATAAAGGAAAACACAAGGTTGATGAAGAGAGCCCTAGTTTTAAAAGGGAGGCCCAAAAACTTACTGTTCAAGTGACAAAGAGAAAGAGGTCTATTCCTACAGTAACTAATCCTACAGCGTCTACCCCAACACCATCTAAACCAAAATGGACCCATAAAGCAATAGAGGTTAAAGAGGTTCCTGTATGCCAAAGCCCTCACATGCGAGGTCAAGTATCAAAACCTCATGCAAAACAACAAATTGAGAATATTCCAGATGACTCTCCTATATAGTTGGAACACCAAAATGTGGAAACATGTGAAAATAAGCCTGATAGTGGAATGCCACAGGGTGATCAAGAAATGTGTGAGTCAAACCCTACTGTAGTCATAGAAAATGCCCCTGAAAGTGTTCAACCTACCTCTCCACCAATCCATGTATACTCTAATGTTTTTGTTATACCTTATAGATCCTCCTGGTACACCCATTATTTCTAGCAAGTTGCTAAGGAATGAAAGAAGAAAGCTATGGCCCAAGAAATTCCTTCGTCTACAATTTAGTTTGTATTATTTGGTCTGTACAATCACTTCATTTTTAAAAAGCCCTTACAGAAACAAGAAAGAGACCAAATGTAGAAAATAATATTTGATAAAGATGAGGAAATTGAATCCCTCAAGGAACAACTTGAGAAATAGAAACAACAGATGAATAAGGCTTTAAATTTACCTAGCCAAGTCATGACCTGTAGACCACCACCAAGGGTGTATTCTGTTTGTTTGAAGGAAAAGTTTCTATTATTTCAATTAATGATGACAATCAAGGATATTGATTGTGAATTTAAAACTACTCAAGATTTTTACAATGTGTATCAGACTCTGCCCAACATGGCAGAAGAATTTGTTGTGTGAACTATATCTGCATAATTTCATAATTCCACATGAAACAGAGTGGAATCCTCTTCTTTACATAGGAGATGTCCACCTTAGGGCTTTAATGTCTTGGATGCACAATGAGACAAACTATGACCAGCAGTTAAATGCCTACAAAGATCTTGAAAAAATTGAACCGTTGCCACTACGGGCTGAATCACATAAGCTTGATGATCTTCTATGAGATTGGTACAGATTAACTTATGGGAAACCAAAACCAGAGGTTAGGGCTAAAGTGTTTGCAGAAAGAGAAAAGGTTTACAGAGATTACTAGACACTCCCAAATTTTACACAGCAAAGAGCTTTTTCAAGGATTAGGAACAGGTGGAACCGACTGCCAGATGCCTTCAAAAAGGCAGAACCACATAGCCCTATCAATTATGAGGTAGTTGTTCATAGGGTGACCAAATACATAAAAATGGGATGATAGATCATAAAGGAACCATGGATGCACTTATCTTTTTAGCCTCCTATGCTTCTTTGGCCTCTTTATGATAATAATGCTACTAAACTAGACCTGTTGGTTGAGGAGCACAGAAGTGATCACTAGGAGTGCAGCAGAGGATTATTCTACACCTTCAAAAGTGGGAAAAAGGGGAGAACCACAGTCGGAGACTTTAGAGCTATGGTAAAGAAGTATAATTCTTGAGGACAAGCATTTGAATAGTGGGGGGCAGATGATGAGGCATATTAATGTCTTAATTTTGATATAAGTTTTTATAATTTGGACATACTCTTTATGTTTTGACAAAACATTCCTGAACACTTGTTGTAAATATCTCGTGAATTTATGCCAAAGATGGCTAGAACCTACTAAACCTATGGGTAGTGCGTATGACATATTTTTCTTAATATTATACATAGAATGCAGTATTTCATATAATTGTTTTAAGCTATGTTCTAATATCTAAGTAAAAGTAGGAATGTTATCTTTCATGTGTGTTCTGGATGTTGCTAACTTTTTAGGAGAATGAGGAGCAACACAAAGAGTGGTGATTACTGCATTTAAGGAGGAAGATAATGAAGACCGGTCATGGCAAAGAAAGCGTAGTTCAGTTTTGTTGAATAAGCCATGCCTACAAAGGAGTTCTAGAGAATATAGGGGATACAACTTGCTATATTTCTTGCAAGTTGTTATTTTGTTGCTTGGCAGTAAATGTACTATGTCAGGGTTGATCTTCTGCCTTCTTTTCTGGCAATGTTTGTTCAAGACTTTTTATGTATGTTTTTAATAAGCATCCAATCCTCTATATAATGGATTTGGATTATCTTAGTAAGCTAATGAGAAAATAGATAATGCTGATTTAGATTTAGAAGTTACTCTTTCTATTCTTCATGAATTATTCAATTTCTATGTAATCAAAGAAGGATTTTAATGGAAGAAAGATTTTGAAGCACTTGTTGTGTTCATAGTTAATTGAAATTGACCAAAGGGGCCCACTTGGGAGGTGGAATAGATTTAGGTAGAATAGATTCATTTCTTGCAGTTTCTTGTTTTTAGATAGATTTACTGTATTAGTCTAGCAGCATTATTACTGTGAAGTTCCTAGAGCACTTGTAGAAAATGATCATAGTGGATGTTCTGAGTTATTAATTAGTTTAGGTTCATTTTTTAAGCTTCCTACAATTATCTGTTGTTAGCCAAGGTGTGTTTACTATTTTGTAGCAGCAGCATAGACTCTTCCAATGCATTTTACTTTCCTGCAGCATAGGTGTTATGATTCCTAAAGGAACTTAGTGTATAAACTATGCCGGCCCATTTCAAGTCCTACGTCCCTGGGTTGACAATTCAAGTGTATTTCATGATGGAATAGGTAATCTTTAGAATAGATATACTATCTTTGAAGGAGAGACAATGGTGTAATTATCTTCATCTATTGTGAAATCGTATAGTTGCCACATCCATTTGTCTTCATATAGTTAAATCTCAATGTGGACATCATAAGTGGAGACTAGATAGTGAGGATCATGAGAGAATATTACATGTTCTCCATGAAAGGTCTGAACCACTTGAGTTGGTATTAAAAGTATAATATGTATACTTATTTCTTGTGTTAGGACCTACTTGATATCTCTAGATTAAATTTCATTATACTTTGTTTATATATTTAAACATATGATGGACTATAATTTGTTGATATATGATGGACCTATTTAATGGTTCAATGGTTTTAATATATAGAATTTTATATCTATACTTTGATTATTCAATGATTTTTATAGATTGCATATTAGTTAAAGATTTTATGTATGCTTTGATTATTCAATGATTTTTATGATACTTTTTATGATGCTTATGATTTATAGATCCCCTTAAGATCTCCCCTTAAGACACTAAAAAATGATGAAATTAGTTAGATTACTTACGATGTGTGTTAGTTCTAGAATTAGTTACATGTATACTTTGATTATTCAATGATTTTTATAGATTGCATATTAGTTAAAGATTTTATGTATACTTTGATTATTCAATGATTTTTATGATACTTTTTATGATGCTTATGATTTCTAAATCCCCTTAAGACCTCCCCTTAAGACACTAAAAATGATGAAATTAGTTATATTACTTATGACATGTGTTAGTTCTAGAATTAGTTAGAATAGTTATTATCCATTAGTTACATGTATTAACTAGTTATTTTTTATGATATTAATTCTAGATCCCCTTAAGACCTCCCCTTAAGACACTAAAAAATGATGAAATTAGTTAGATTACTTATCATATCTAATCATATCATATAATCTAATCAAATAAAACCATGTAATCAAATTATATATCATCAAATAAAATCTTCTATTCAAATCAAATCATATCATATCATCTAATCAAATAAAACATCTAATCAAATCATATACCATCAAATAAAATCCTCTAATCAAATCATCTAATAAAATAAAACTATCTAATCAAATCATATATCATCAAATAAAATCATCTAATCAAATCAAATCATATTATCTAATCATATCATCTAATAAAATAAAACCATCTAATCAAATCATATATCATCAAATAAAATCATCTAATCAAATCATCTAATCAAATCAAATCAAATCATATTATCTAATCATATCATCTAATCAAATATATGTCTCGAATCAAATATAAGTACATCTAATCAAATACATATGTTTCTAGTCAAACATATGTCTCGAATCATAAACTGAAAATATCAAACATATACTAATGACATATAGAATGAGTCTCAAATAAAAGATATGTGCAACATGTCCTAAACTAGGGAGTCATCTAGGTGCATGTGAATAGAGCGACTGCCACGAGTATCCTCTAGTTGTGAGACAACAACTGATCCCTGTGAATATAAATGCATGTATATATAATAATAATCTAAAATAATGAAAATATTATAAATGCATGTTTAAACTTACATATTTTTAAAACTTACCTGACCACTACTAGTTGTCACATCTACTGAATCGCTCCTATGAAAAGCATCCTTTGGCTGTAAAGCAACGACTGACCCCTACAAATTTAGTGTACAACAGTTGGTTATATACATGTGCATAGTATATATATTATGTAAAGTACTTGAAATATATAAATACATGTGTACACATACATGCTTAAACATACATATAGCTAAAACTTACCTGACCACTAGTAGGTGTCACATCATGTGGATCTATCATAGGAAGATGCTCTGAGCCCACACTAGAGGTAACATGCTCTACTAACTGTGCCTACAAAATATTATACATTGAACAAACATCAATACACATGTATGCAATTAATTGTTCACTAAAACTCCTAAGAAAAAAGAAAAGAAAATTTTATATGTACTTGGGTCTCAGGAGTAGAAGGATCATCAGCGCATTGCCCCATCATATCATCAATTGAAACTACATCACCCACACCACCTAAGGTCCCGAACCTCTCTAGTAATGAGGAGTGTAGGGGTGACACTAGCTGGGAGGGGAGTGATGTAGAACTTGAACCATTTGGATGCAACAACATATCCATATATGACCCGACATCAGTGCCAACATCCACCTAACCCAACCCACACAACTGCTCATCAAAATTGTCTAGGCCCTCATTGGTGATGCATACATCTCCAATTTGTATACCTGGCTCTGTAGCTGTAGAGTGATCTGTGGGTGCACAACACTCTACACTATGTTGTGCCTGACTAGTAGATGGTGTGTCCTATGTCAGTGGAACTATAGGACCCTGTGCAAGTGTAATGCAATCCCTGACTGAATGTATTGGGATCTTGTGCGTGTCAGCAATATAAGAATAGGCTTGCAGGAGATCCTCCAAAAAGTAAAGGGCCATATCTAAAGTACTATGATGACCCAACAATGCTCATATCTCTCGAGGTATAGGAAGACCTGTAGCTCTATATGTCTCATCAGTCACACCTGCACTAGTACTAGACGAAGCCTCATAAGATGATCTGGCTCTACTCAGTCTAGTCAAAATGTATCTACCCACTGAATATGAAGTGATGGACATGTTTGCATAAGCAATTTGTCCTATACTATCCACAACTCCCCTCTGAGAAGCAATGATGACTCTATCTGCAGTAGCAGCCATCACCGGTGCCATTGTTGGATTCCTGTCCCCAACTAGCTATCTACAAGACTGTACAACTCAATCATCCCTATAATATTGATCGTGTTCTACAACCCTACCAAGCCCCTAACCATAATATGCTAGGAGATCTAAATAGTTGACCCTGAGTCCCAAATGGAACTCAACGTAAAACTATTGTGCAAAATATAATGGAATTTGGTTGTTATTTGGATAACGACCATGTGTTGCAAGAAATTGGGGGTAAATCATACATGTGATCTAAGGAATCATACACCGTGTGACCTAATATTCCCTCACTGTGGCCTTCCCCTCATAATGTGCGAAATCCTCTTGTTTGATGGTTTCCTTGGGGACAAGGCTCTGAACTGTCACCAAGGATACATCACTTGAGACCTCATCCCTCAACTCTTGAAAAATGATCTCAACTACCCGAGGCATGAAGGAGGAGTGAGACCTCAATCTGGAAGTCATAGTCTCCAAATTGGTCAATATAGTAACACACATATCTCTATATATGCCATATGCTAAAGACATATGGATAGACTCTCTAAGTCAAACCATCTCCATATCAGCAATATGAAAAATGGTCTACATATCAGGAGTTTGAGGTGCACCCTCAGCAACCATCTAGATACATAACATGTGAAAGCTAAGTGTTAATAATTAAGTACTTGATTACATGTTATAACTGCATGTAAAATGGAAACAAACATCTAAATATAGAAAATTATAGGTCCTATTAGGTCACGTAAGTGGTCTTATTAGGTCTTAAGGGTCCTAAGATGTACTAATTAGGTCTTAAGGGGTCATAGATAACATAAGAGATCTTATTAGGTCTTAAGGGGTCATAGATAAAGGTCCTAGAGTGTCTTAAGGGGTCGTGGGTAACATAAGATGTCATAAGCTATAGATAAAGGTCTTAGAGTGTCTTAATGGGTCGTGGGTAACATAAGATGTCATAAGCTATAGATAAAGGTCCTAGAGTGTCTTAAGGGGTCGTGGGTAACATAAGATGTCATAAGCTATAGATAAGGGTCCTAGAGTGTCTTAAGACATCATGGGTAACATAAGAGGTCCTAAGGTATAGATAAGAATCCTAGAGTGTCTCAAGGGGTCGTGGGTAACATAAGAGGTCCTAATTAGTGGACTAATTGGTCATAATTGGTCATATTAGGTCCTAATTGGTTCTAATTGAGTCTAATTAGGTCCTAATTGGTTCTAATTGAGTCTAATTAGGTCCTAATTAGTTCTAATTGGTTCTAATTAGTCCTAATTGGTCCTAATAGGTCTAATTGGGTCTAATTAGGTAGATAATTAGGTCCTAATTGGTCCTAATATGTCCTAATTGGTCTTGGTATAGTTAGGTCTAGTTAAGTCTAACAGGTCTTAAATTTTGTTCCTAATAGGTCTAGCTAGGTTTAGTTAGGTCTATTTGGACCTAATAGGTCCTAATACATCTAATTGGCCAGACTAATGTTGGTTAAAGTCCTAATAGGTCTAATTGGTCCTAATAGGTCCTAGTTAGGTCTACTTGGTCCTAATAGATCTAGTTAGGTCTAGTTAGACCTCTAATTAGTCTTAATAGGTCCTAATTGCTAATAATTAGTCTTAGTAGGTCTAAATAGCTCTAAAATTAGGTATTACAATATCACATTTACATGATGAACATTAAGACAAGTCTTCACCATCAAGTTAAAATATCTAGAGAGAGAAACAACTTAGACATACCTTGTTTCCTAATATGACCTAATATGACCTATTAGGACCTAATATGACCTAGAGTGTCTTAAGGGGTCATGGGTAACATAAGAGGTCCTAAGGTATAGATAAGAGTCATAGAGTGTCTTAAGGGGTCGTGGGTAACATAAGTGGTCCTAGAGTGTCTTAAGAGGTCATGGGTAACATAAGATGTCATAATCTACAGATAAGGGTCCTAGAGTGTCTTCAGGGGTCGTGGGTAATATAAGAGGTCCTAAGGTATAGATAAGAGTCCTAGAGTGTCTTAAGGGGTCGTGGGTAACATAAAAGGTCATAAGGGGTCCTAGGTTACATTAGTGGATCCTCATATGTATTAATTGAATCTAAGATACATAAATGTGTCATAGGACAACCTAAGATATGTTAATGGGTCTTTAGGATCCGAATGGGTCATATATGTCTTAAAATGTCGTAAGGGATGTATAATGGTCCAATAATATTAATGGGTCGTAGATGTGATAAGTGGTTTAAGTGGTCCTAGGAAATCCTAAGATTCTTTAATGGGTCTTTGGGGTCCTAAGGTTTCATATTTGTTTTAAGATTTCATAAGGGATCCAGATAAGAGTCCTAAAATGTTAAGGAGTCATAGGTGCAATAAGTGGTCCTAGAGTGTCTTAAGGGGTCATGGGTAACATAAGAGGTCCTAAGGTATAGATAAGGGTCCTAGAGTGTCTTAAGGGGTTTTAGGTAAGAGGTCTTAAGGTATCCAGATAAGAGTCCTAGAATGTTAATAGTCATAGTTGCAATAAGTGGTCCTAGAGTGTCTTAAGGGGTCGTGGGTAACAATGGGTCCTAGATGTGTCTTAAGATAATGTAAGGGATGGATAAGGGTTAGGTAGAGTGTCTTAAGGGGTCAGGGGTAACATAAGAGGTCCTAAGGGGTCCTAGGTTTCATTAGTGGATCCTCATATGATATTAATTGAATCTAAGATACATAAATGTGTCCTAAGACAACCTAAGATATGTTAATGGGTTTTACTGATCTGAATGGGTCATATATGTCTTAAAATGTCATAAGGGATGTATAATGGTCCAACAATGTTAATGGGTCATAGATGTGATAAGTGTTCTAAGGGATCTTAGGTTACATTAATTGATACTAGTATGTCTTAAGGGTTCTTGCAGGCAACGATGGGTTCACATATGTATTAACAGAAGCTAAGATAGATGAATGTGTCCTAGGACATTTTAAGATCTAATAATGGTTCATATGGGTCCTAAGGGGTCCTATGTGTCAAGTAAGATGTCATAAGAGATACATAATGGTTCTAGAATGTCTTAAGGGGTTGTAGGCCTCATAATAGGTCCTAAGAGATCATAGGTTACATTAATTCATCCTAGAATGTCTTAAGGAGCCTTGAGGGAAACAATGAGTCCTTGTATGTATTAATGGAACCTAACATGTACATCAATGGGTCATAGGACATCCTAATATGTCTTATAAGATCTTGAGATTCCTAAGGGATCCTAAGTGTCTTAATATGTCGTAAGGGAGGAATAAAGGTCCTAGAAACTTACTATACTACAATGTTTTAACATTTTCTAACATACTACTAGATCATTTTCAAAAATTTAACTATAGTTTTCTAAGATTTTTAAAAACTAAAAAATTATTTAAAACAAATAACTAACTAATATTTACTAAAAATGTGTGTACATGTGAGAGAGAGAGAGAGATTCCTAATATTTACAACTTTAAACTTAAAATTTAACATTTTCTAACTTTAATCTTAATGTTTTCTAACATTTTCTAACATTTCTACTATGGTTTCTAATGTTTTGTAAATATTTTCTAACAATTGCTAACAAACTACTACGATTTTCTACCATTTTCTAACATATTCTAACATTTATACTATGATTTTTGATATTTCTATCATTTTCTAATATTTAATTATGATTTTCTAACATTCTACTATTAATTTCTAACATATTAGATAATATTTAACTACAATTTTCTAACATTTCTACAAATAAAAAATTATTTAAAACAAATAACTAACTAAAATAAATATAAAACATATTATTTACAATAAAAAATGAGAAAAATGCGTGTACCTGATACTACTAACAATCTGAAGATGTCGAAGAAGCTCGGGAGGTGCTAGCATGCTGACGTCCTGAGGTGCTTCGCTCCAAGGCTTGGGGTCCACAAACTCTGATAGTGACAATAAGAGTAAAAAAAAATGCCAGAAATATATAAAAAATCCTGCCCAAAGGGGCTTTGTGCAAAGACCCTCTTCGCACAAAGACCCTTGCGTAGGGTACTTCGTGCAAAGAGGGGTCCTCACATGAAGCACCTTGTTTAGGGTACTTCGTGCAAAGTGGGTCCACCACTTCGCGCAAAGTATAAACTTTGTACGAAGGCGCTAAATTTTTTTTTTCCTTCCTCACTGATTTTGTTCATCGCTAATTTAGTGGGACACAACTCCGTGGGATCACCCATATATATATATATATATATGAATATTCAAATATATACATACATATATATATATATATATATGAATATTCAAACATATATATATATATATATATATATATATAGATAGATAGATATATATATATATATATATATATATATATATATATATATATATATATATATATATATATATATATATATATATATATATATATATATATATATATATATATATATATATATATATATATGAATATTCAAACATATACATATATATCTAAAAATATAAATACTATGAGCTTCTATGTAAAGACATATGGTTGTATAATTAGAAGAAAAAACCCCAATCTGTAGCTTGATTGATTCTGAATAACCTAAATAGTGAAAATAGAAAGAAATAAACCATACAATTTAAAATCAAATGGAGTGAGAAGTTCACTAGAAATCATTCTTGAGGGTTTCAAGTAGGTAGGGAAAGATGTCATTAATTGGAAAGTTAGGACATTTTAACATATTGTTTCCTAAAGTTAGGCTTCTGGGATTTACCTCTAAGGATTCATTAGTCTTTTGTTTTTTAGGACTACTATGTTAGCTAAACAAAAAGGGCTTTACCAAAGAATATGGTCTATAGAATTTAAGAGGCTTCAAAGGATTTAATGGGCTCTTGGAGTATTTCTGCTAGGGATTTCTAGGAGCTTTTTCTTCTTTAAAGTGCCTAAAGGATTAATCTTAAAAACATATTAAAACATGTATTAATATAAACTTTATAACTATAAACCAAAAATCCATTACTATTCTATCATAATCTATGACTTATTGTTCGGTTTCCCAATCCCGTGTTGAGATATCATAATTACTTATTAAACAAAAGGAGACTATCACCTAGAAAGTTCATAAAGTGTTCTTTTTCTTGTGTCCTTAAACCCTATAGTTCCACTATCCCTTACGTATAATGCTATAGATCCAAGAAACACCCTCCTTACATAGAATGATGATTTCTTCCACGTCTTATAGAAAGTCCCTTGAGGACTTCTTCACCGAGGGCGCTATAATCTTTACATTGCTGGTAATGTCCTCGTCAAGTTCCTCTGGGATGTCAAAGCCCTCTGCCCTCTAGTAATCTAGAACCCATTCTAGTTCCACCACCTCTTTGACCATAGTATAAATTAGGAAATCCAAGTTTCACCTCATTGATGGCCACTGTTTGTCAAAATTGGCTTCATCTTTGAAGAACAATATTGGCAATCTCTAGAAGCTAGGTATAGATGGTAATGTTGCCAATTCTGACTTCATATATAATTCTAGATATGGATTTGTTAGGTCTTTGTCAATGCCATACACCACCATCTCCAAACCTTTTAGGAATTCCTCTTTGAATATCACTTTAGCCGCTTCTATGATTTTTGCCTTTTCTGTTACATTGAAAGTTGTTAGGGAAATAAAAAGCCCTACAATGTGCCCATTAACATGGACTGTGTAGTTGTTGTCGAAATGGTCCTCCCTAAGTCCCTTCACCATAGCTCTACAAATCATATCTAGGAGGGAATTAAGGATGTTATTCCATCTCTTAGGCTTGATGTTGCCTCAAAAGGCCATTTGCCTATTCTCCTTCATGTGGAAGGTCAACACTCTAGTCTCTATTTTGACAAGAAAATATAGATAGGTAGCTATCCCTGTCATTTCCTGTTGTTAAATAAGGATTAATGCCTCCTTTTGAAACCAAAATTAATTATTATGTGATGCTTGATCTCATGTGAAATTACTTCAAAATTGTTAGCTCGCCATTTCATCATTAATAAGTACTTTGAAGCCAGGACAGTTGTTGTGCAGATTAACATAAGACTTTGTTTGATTTCGAGTGTTTTAGGTTTTCAAAAAGGAGAGGGGGTGTCAATGTCATCAAATATGTAATAATTATTAATTAACCCTCTTCCAAGTGTGGTGGCACTTACCTATTCTGGTGGCGCCTTGTTAGATGTAGAAAATATTTTGATGAGAGAGAGAGCTTCTAAAAATTTATATAATATTGAGGTTGCCTTAAATATATTTTTGTTATAATATGTACATATTAAATATAAGTATGAATAAATGAGTTTCCAATAAAGTATATCCTAAAAAGGCTAATGCTCTAAATAAGACCATATGAGATGCCCCTATATTTTATAATAGAGATGAGTAGGAAACTTTGAATATAAGAAGTATGTTTATATGTAGAATAAATCTGTTTATAAAAGATATGTGTATGTCCAAAAATATGTCTAGATATATAAAAATTAAAGTATTATAACTAGACTTGAGCCTAAAGGGAAGATATACATAAATAGAGGTAAACTTCAGGCTAGAGAATATTCTTCTCTTGTGAATGAAATTTTGATATATGTTGATATATAGATATGCTTTAAGACCCGAGTGAATCTTCTAATCCTGTAAGTGAATGTTGATGCAGATTCATATGAGCTTAACTAGGTTTAATTAGTGGAATTTTTGATATCTTAGGATATGTTAGTTTCTATCAAGAGATGTGACTATATCAATTCATAAACTTAGTCTATAAAGATATAAAGAGGCAAGCTTAATTATTATAGAATTGTCCTAGGTTCTGCCTTTTATGGAATCATTAATGCACATGAGATTTTTCTTGGAGTGTGATGCCATCTTGGTTTGTTGCAAGGTTATCAAAAGATTTTTAAACAAATGCAATGAGAAGGTAAAACCCCAAACACATATTTAGAATCATGAGGAAGTGTCCCACCCTAGGCTAGTTAAGTTTATCTGAGTAGATAATTCAAAATTAAACATATATTGAAAGGAAATATGGAGAGAGGTGTACTTATCTCTAGGGATGACGTTAAAATTATTGCATGTAGCCTTGTAGCTAGTATAGTATTAGAAGAAACAATTAGAGGGAATATTATCACCACAAAAGATCATGCTTGCATGAATACTGATATCATAGATGAAGAGGTTTTGGATGAGCATGAAACTACTTATAGTATTGTGTAGACTGTCTCATAAGGAGTGCATTTTTTTCCAAGGCCTCTTCTAAATCTCCATATGCATAGCTCAAAATGTAAATAACTTTGAATTCATAAGATTTCCAAAGTCATCTTGAATGTCCATCCAAGAGCTGTATTATTATAAAATTCATCTTCATTGACCCTTGAGGCTTTACACAACTCATAGAACTTATCTATGCATCCATTAAGTTCTTGCCACAAGAGATTGAATAGTGGTTATGCCCCATATAATTAATATTCTTCTCTCTACATACATGTTTGTGTGCGCTATCGTAGTTACTTCCTATGGGATTCCTCCTTCCTTCTCAACTTGTCTACATATCTATTCTCCTATCTCATATTCTTATATCTATTCTCACCCTTGTAGATTTCTTCCATCATCTGTCCTCGGGGTTTTCTCTTCATTCTCTACATCTCTTCTCCACATCATTCACCCTTTTTCTTTCCCCCCACTTCCAGTGACTCTTCATTTCCTTCTCTTCCAATCTCCTCCTTCCTTTTCATTCTCTTTGGTGCTTCCTTTCTACCATTCTTATCCTCCCTACCCACTCTGCTCGTATATTCTTTTTTTTCATCCTACCATTTTAGGGCCAAGAAAAGGCTCACGATGCTTATTAAATATGTGGTCATCACCATAATACTTATGTCTTCCCTAATGAATAATGGTTATCCCCCTAATCCCCTTTCCTTTGTCCTTTCAAGCATTTCACCTTCTTATTTTTTTCTCCCATTGGCCACTGACACCCATGTGGAGTAGTCCTCTTTACGTGGATGTGACATTATCTTTATGAATATATCGTACATAGATTTGGTAAATGAAGTACTTAAGGGAGTTAGAAAGATGTGCAAAAAAAGGGAGGTGTAACATATACAGTGTATATAGAAAATACATCTTTTATAATAGTTTAGTTGTTAATATTTGTAATGTTGCATTCATTAGGGAGTTGCAACTTCTTTTGGGTTGTACCCTATAAAGTATAATACATTTCTTTTTCCTTTCTTTTTACTTGTGAGGCTAGATTCAAAAAGGTCATAGTTGTAGCTTGCTCATGCTATTTTTTTTCTTCTTGGGGTTTCCATGTAAATCTAGTGTCCTTGTGTACTGTCCCTTGTCGGACCTTACATAAATTTCACATTTAAGCTTGTGTGAACTAATTTTTTGTATCTATTTTCTTGATCATAGATGAAATACTTATATTTCATCAATAATAGATTTTTTTAATTTAGAATTAATCTTCCTTGTTAATTTATATCTTGATATATCATATTTAATTTATAAGATATTATTATTTAATGATATATCATATTCTAATTATTATTTATCTTAGATATTTTATATGATATTAAACAACCAAGAAAATTAGTTATGTAATATCCCTTCTTATCCTCCTTTATGTGTTTTCCTGCAAAACTAACATTAGTACAAAATAATATGTGACATTTAAATGACTCATACTCTACTCTATGTTATTAAGGGGGGGAATTTGATTCTTAAGGCTTCCTCTAGGTCAAGCTTCACAGAATTCCTGGTCCTTGGCTTGAGGGACATTCACTCCACTCTAAGAAACTAGGCTATTGACACGTCATCCCAAGAGCACTGCCTATAAGAATCTCTTGGAAACAATCTTAATGGCATTCCAAGCCAATGCATATGCATATGACTAGACTTTCAGTATATATACTGCCTACGTGAGATTATTAACAATCTCGAGACTAGGGAACTATCATAATTTCCCTCTAGCCCCCTCTAGATATGGGATCCATCTCTTAAATATCCACCACTGTCGACTAATTTGACATTACTATCCTTCGTCCATTCCCCCAAGCTCTTGCCTTTATCCATTGACATGCACCTATTAAGTATGGTGTGGGATGGGGAGTCACGTCCCCCCCCACACTGGTTCGACACCCCTTAGGGGGTGCGACTGGTCACAGCTGTGGCTGCAATCCAGTCGCACCTTCTAAGGTGCGACCTTACACAAAGTCATCCACCCTTATTAATTATATTTTGTTTATCATATCATTTATTAAATGGTTAATATTAATAATAATATTAATATATTATTATTATATATATTAGTATTAAGTGATTATTATTAAATAGTAATATTATTAATATATTATTAAATGGTTATTATTAATAATATTATATATATATTATTATTTATTATTATTAATATTAACGTCTGATTTATATAAACTAATGTATATATTATTATGAAATGATTATTTTTAATGGTTAAATTATAATGTTATTTAATTTAATAATGCAACATTAGGAATGATATATATATTTCAAGTTCACATTATGATAATATTATATTAATTTTATTATTTATTTATTTATTAATTATTTTTCTATTATTCCAATGTCCCATTTTTATATTATATTTTATTATTATTAACTCTATCTCGGGGAAGGGACATTACACCCTTGTGTGCAATTATATTGTGAGTGTGTATCTTTTGGAAATTCTGAAGTTAAAATTGAAGTTACTAATTTAATTGATTAAATTTAAGAAGAAACTAAATTACACATGAAGCTTGGAGACATGAACCTTTATTTTGTGTCTATTCGGTCACCTAATTCCATTCATTACAAATGAGAGAGAACAAAGTTCATTCAAATCCATTAAGAAAACTTCTAACTACCTCAATGATCCACTTCTTAAATTAACACTTTTCCTAAATTACATTGAATAAATTTATTTAATGGATTAAAGATTATTTTCTAATTATTTTTTGAAAAATTTGGGTTCTAATTTATTTTTGTAAGATTATTTTCCTAATATATTCCTTCTCCTCCATTTCTTCTAGTGTTTTGGTTTTGCTTTATTCTTTCTTTAGTCCCTTTTGTTATCTCCTCTATTTTTATTTAATTTATTTAATTTATTTTAAATTCTTTTTTTCTGTCTCCTTATTTTTCTTCCTTTTTCTTTTAATTTAAATTTTTCTCTTCTTATTTTATATTTTCTCCTTTTTTGTATTTAATATTTTTGGCTCTTCTTGAACTTTGAGCTACTCCTTCCCATCTCCCCTCACATTGTTAACCTATCTTCATCTGCAATCTATTTTTTCCATTGTTACTCTCTCATGCAGATGATGGATCATGGAGTGTGATCCAAAACATTGATGCAAAAAATACAACACACCTGAATTCAGAAACAAAATATACAATAATTAACCTAGTAGTGGCTGCAATGGGTGTTTTTCCCATAGCAAGAGCCCCCTCAAATAATTTTGTAGGTTTAGGGTTAGGGCCCATCAAAATATCTTATCTTGGGTTTGGATCACTGATGGTTGGAGCCCTTAGCCATCTTCTCACACATAACCTATAGTGCTATTCACAGTTAGGGCCAACAAACGAACAAGAGAAACACAACCTGAAGGCTAAGAAAATGAGCGGGATAAATGAAATATATAGAGAATGTTTACCAATACCTACTGCCACCAAGAAACCACCACATGAGCCCTTGTTAGAAGTCAAGAACCCTCAAGAATTACGCAAAGACTAGGCATCCTCATTCTCCAATCCTTTTCTTGAAACTTGAAAGTTGTAGAGGGGGAGTTGCATAAATAGCTATGCGATGAATAATTCTACATATATAGTTATGCAAAGAACGCAATTGCATGGTTCACTCAATCCGTTTCATAGGAATATGATGTAATATATGCACATTATTTTTAGTTTTAATAATTTACCTTTTAACATACAAATTCGTGTCGATTTAAGTTTTATTTGTTGCATCAATTGCAAAATTATATTACTTGATCTAAATTTGTTAGTTTAATTATAATTTTATTGAAATTTAAGTTTAACTTTTCAATTAAAGTTATAATTAGTGATCAAATAAAAAGTTAATAAAACTTTAAGTTCGATTGACCACCTTTGCTTTCCAAAATATTTTCTTAAAATTGATAGATATTTCTAAGTTATATAAATAATTTGTTTAATTGATTAAAGACTATTTTCTAATTATTTTTTTAAAATTTCAATAGATAAAAGAATCATTTAAGAATAAAATTTTGAACTGAAATTAGTGTTGGAAAAAAAAATCAATTTAGTGTTGCAAAAAAGCATTCCAGATTTAAAAAAACATGTTACTGTTAGAAAAAAAACATGTTACTGTCGATGTTTTCCAGTGTAGTAAAATGCAATCAAATAAAATACAAAGTTAATGGGTTGATGTTTTCTAGTTTAATAAAATACAAAGTTAAAGCAACTTTCTTCTAGTTTTACCATGTTAATTAATAAAATATGTTTTGATCAATTTCTCCACTACATGATGGATTTATATGTAATTCAAATATAAAATTTGGATGCCATTTTAATAATTGCCTCTAATGAATTATATACATTGTGAATTCATAGATTATGAGATGGTGCAATATAAGTTTGACTACAGGATCAAGTCATAACTCTACAATCAGACATTTCTCTAGCTAGTTGAAGAGAAGAATATCCTTCCAAGATATGATCGTGATATAATCATGAGGTCAACTAAGTGGCATTCATTTAAGATTTCTAATTCTAACACTTGGACTATATGGACTAGGGATCTTGCCTTGGGTTTGGATCAACTGACAGGTTGGAGCCCTTAGCCATCTTCTCACACATAACCTATAGTGCTATTCATAGTTAGGGCCAACAAATGAACAAGAGAAACATGACATGAAGGCTAAGAAAAATGAGCGGGATAAATGAAGAATGTTTACCAATACCTACCGCCACCAAGAAACCATCACATGAGCCCTTGTTAGAAGTCAGGAACCCTCAAGGATTATGTAAAGACTAGGCATCCTCATTCTCCAATCCTTTTCTTGAAACTTGAAAGTTGTAGAGGGGGAGTTGCATAAATAGCTATGCGATGAATAATTCTACATATATAGTTATGCAAAGAATGCAATTGCATGGTTCACCACAACTCGTTTCATATGAATATGATGTAAGATATGCACATATATTTTTAGTTTTAATAATTTACCTTTTAACATACAAATTCATGTTGAGTTAAGTTTTATTTGTTGCATCAATTGCAAAATTATATTATTTGATCTAAATTTGTTAGTTTAATTATAATTTTATTTAAATTTAAGTTTAACTTTTCAATTAAAGTTATAATTAGCGATCAAATTAAAAAGTTAATAAAAACTTTAAGTTCAATTGACCACCTTTTCTTTCCAAAATATTTTCTTAAAATTGACACGTATTTCTAAATTATATAAAATAATTTATTTAATTGATTAAAGACTATTTCTAATTTATTTTTTAAAATTTCAATAGACAAAAGAATCATTTAAGAATAACATTTTGAACTGAAATTAGTGTTGGGAAAAAAAATCAAATTAGTGTTGGAAAAAAGAATTCTAGATTTAAAAAAACATGTTTACCGTCGATGTTTTCCAGTTTAGTAAAATGCAATGAAATAAAATTACAAATTTAATGGGTTGATGTTTTCTAGGTTTAATAAAATACAATCAAATAAAAAAAAAGTTAAAGCAACTTTCTTCTAGTTTTACATTGTTAATTAATAAAATATGTTTTGATCAATTTCTCCACTATAGGATGGATTTATACGTAATTCAAATATAAAATTTGGATGCCATTTTTATAATTGCCTATAATGAATTATATACATTGTAAATTCATAGATTATGAGATGGTAAGTTATTTAGCTTTAATTTCTTCATATTTAAAATGATATTTTATAAATCTAAATACTATCCTTAAAAAATAGAGTTAAACATTACCAATATACTGTGAGTATTTTCTAAATTATTTATACCGAAATAAATATTTGTGTGTGTAGATAGATAGATAGATAGATAGATAAAGTGCTATCAAAGGGATATCTCCTATTGCAACAAAGTAATATAATGTTTTACAACTCAATAAAACATAACCCAAACTAATGACCTAGACTTTAGCACAACATCCTCAAATTGAGAGTGAGTTGTAGATCACATCCATCGCCCTCCCATATCCACACACTTTGTAGAAAGCCAACAATCACCCAAGTCTAAAATTTTATAGAAAGGACCAGATTGTTATTAAAGACTTAGTCTGCCATGAAATTTTATAGAAAGGGGCCATGACTGAGTTAGCTTAGGTGTTTTCTTTGGTCAGGTGTACTGACACCTAGGCCTAGCAAAAAGTCAATGTGGATTTTTTCATATTTTGAGGTAGATGAAAAACACTTTTTTTTCCTCATATCGCCACTTTTTGGTCCCCCATAATCTTGCACTAACCTGTAGGGAGAACCTGATTTTTCTCCTTAAGAGCACAAAATATAGCAAAAAAAAAGAACTTCATAAATAAAGTAATCTTATCATTAGAATGATATTGCCTAAAAGAATTGGCATAATCCTAAAATATTTTTATTCTAGAATTCTGAGGGAAATTTAGGCAAATAAATCCAAATAGAAAATCCAAATATTTCCTTCATTGGTTGAAACTAGGATACCATTGTTTTAAGGCTAAGACAATTCAAATTCATAATCCATGGGCCATCAAGAAGGATTATATATAACAATCCCTCTCATAAGAAAGAGAAAAAGGAAGAAAAATAATTCAACATAGCAGAAACTTGAACCAAGCCTCAAGGTTTCCTAACTTGAAGGATCTATTTCCTAATACATCAATATTGGGACAATTTCATAGAATCTCATAGTAAGAAAGCACCTCAACCACACACTAGACTCATCTAAAAGACAATTGAGAACATATATTTAGATCTACACTTTCTCAAAGCCCGAACCATCCATGTCATAATTCATAGTGACAAAAGAAACAACAAGCATTAATAAGAGTCCCATCCTTCTCGCCATGCTCCAAAGAGTAAACAAAATCCCTACCACAATCCTCCAACTTGAAGAGAACCTCTAGATTCCTGTGGATGACATTAGGAGAATAAAAAAATAGCATCAAACTCTTGAGCCGCCCAACACTCTTTGGAGAAGAAGCATCAAACACCTCTAAAATACTCACAATCTCCCGAGAAGAAGTGACAACAACCTCTAAAAACTTATGGCCCACTATGAAAGGAGAATAAAACATCATCTTTAAATTTACTGACTTAAAACCCCTGATCCGTCAAAGTAAAAGAAGGCAAAATAGAATTTTGTTTCAATATAGAAACAAAAACTTTAAGTTTCATTGACCAATTTCTATTCTTAATTAATTTTCTTATAATTAAGAGACTGATTAGCAAACTGTTTCCAATACTATTTCCATGCATTGAATTCCAATGTTAAATGTCGATAAGATAACATGGAAGACTGGTCAATTCGCATGCCTTAATTTAGAAAAAAAAATAGTTGTACCGTTGAAGAAAAAAAATAATCATACCGTTGAAGAAAAAAAACAATCGTAGCGTTGAAGGAAAAAACAATTATATATGAGCGTTTATTTATACACTTTGCAGAGTCAATTTGATGAGATTGAATGCTAGTGTGAATTTTTGGTAATCGATGAGATTGAATGCTAGGCTGCATTATTTCCAGATGTTTTCCATGCCTGTAATTCTTCAAAAACTATTTATTTAGACTTGGTAGTGAACAATCTCTGATATGCAAGTGATAGTGATGAAATTATTCAAGAATCTCCGTACTTTCTCACCATAAGCATTCTTAGTTAGACTGTTTCTTTAAAAGAATGAATCGTGTATCAGAGAAGGCAAGGCGAGAGAATGCGAAGAGATAATTTTGTAAAGCATAACAATGCAGAGGGCGGCTGCCCTGAAATCAGCTCACAGTTGCCATTGAGCCTTTCGTCAGCATGCTAATTCAGTCAAGGTCTATTTATAATGGCATCTACACTCTTTTATCACCTTATTTGCATTCTGCTATTATATGCTCCTTAAAATCATACAAATTTTGCATTATTTTGGTTATTTTAATTATGGTAGTTGTTGGCGTCCCACCACATGGATATTTATCCTATCAGATGCGCATAGCTCTGCCTAGCCCAAATGAAGAGCTTCCTAAATCAGGCGAGTTTTCATGACTTATGCTTAGTAGAGTGGAAAGAGAAATGTTATAGAGTTGTAGAGGGAGTAAATATCATTGATGCCTACCCCCTTCCTCTCTACCCCTACCCAAGTCACTAATATGTTTCTAACAACCATGAAAGAAGCACGCTTATGGTTGCTAATCACATGATTCACCAGCTTTGAAAAATTGCGAGCTCATTCACCTGTAAAACTCTCCTTGTTAGATTCAATGTGGATATTTTCATCCTTTATTTTCTCCATACGTCCCAACAAATGATTTTACCAGTGAAATTTTGTCAAACAGTTCGTGTGCTTTAACTATGGTTGCAGATTTCTTAAGGCATTGTATCGGACAATTCACATGCTTTAGCTATGGTTAGAGATTTCTTTCAAGCATTGTATCAAATAGTTCATGTGCTTTGTCTGTGGTCACAAATTTCTTTAAAGCATTGTATCAGACAGTTTGTGTGCTTTGGCTTTGGTCACAAATTTCTTTAAAGCATTATGTCAAACAGTTGATACTGCCAGTATATGGGTGAATTTCTTGAGGAATTTTGTTCATACGCCATTGTAGCAGAAAAATTATGTTTGAAAAACTCATCCTTCATGACTCTTTGAACTCTCCAATTAAGAAGTATGTTGGAAAACTTTTGTGGTGGGCTTTTTAGAATGAAAGAGCTGTCAAAGTCAGGCTGGGCTATCTTTGTGGACTAGTTCAATATCATGAAGAGTTTAGTACAATGATTTTTGTGCACTTGAATTGGAAGATTTTTAATTGACACAAACTGTAAGAAGAGTTGTGAAGATATGAGGGCAGCCATTATAAGCATTGCACCATATCATTTCACAGCGAGTTCTGCTACTGAATAGACAAAAATGTATTTCTTTCAAGAGCTAGGAAAGAAAAGCCTTTCAACTAAATAATTTGCCAGTCTTACTGATAAATTTGAGTTCCTTGAGAGAAATATGGGCACTATCTAGTAGATCCCTCTATTTTTGGAAGCAAATTAATGTTGAAATTTTACTCAAAACTTTAGTCTCCTGCCTTAACGGTAGGACTAATAAGCTTCCACAGGACTAATAAGCTTCCACAGGAGTTGTAGAGAAAATTACCAGTCTTACTGATAAATTTGAGTTCCTTGAGAGAAATATGGGCACTAGATTGATTCCTATCGAGTAGATCCCTCTATTTTTGGAAGCCCTATCAAACAACTTTGAGCTCTTAAGAAAGGTTAGCTTCTCCAAAAATCTAGAGCTCCATTGTTGATGTTGCAATCACATCCTACATCCTCTGGTAAATTTTCTTTTAAATATTTTCAATTTACCAATGACAAGTTCCAATGACTTTAGAACACCCTTCAAATCCTTAAACTTATCACTCTCAACATTTAAATTACACCAAAAATTGTGTGAACCAGTTGAACAAAATCATGTAGTTCATAGCATCTTCTTTGATTATTAAAAAAAAAACATCATTTGAACAAGATTTTCCCATTTTAACAACCATAATAGAAGCACCCTTATGGTTTCTATTCACATGATCACCAGCTTTGAAAAGAAAAAATTACAAAGCTCATTCACTTGTAAACTCTCCTCTTTAGATTTGATGTGGATATTATCATCCTTTATTTTCTTCATTCGTCCCATCGAACGATTTTATTGGTGAAATTCTGTCAAGCAGTCTGCATGCCTTAGCTATGATTATAGATTTCTCAAGGCATTTTATCGGATAGCTCACATGCTTTGGCTATGCTCAGAGATTTATCGAACAGCTCGTGTGCTTTGTCAGTGGTCACAAATTTCTTGTGGGTCAACTTTTTAGAATGAAAAAGTTGTCAAAAGAATGAAAGAGCTGTGAAAGAAGTCGGGCTGGGCTATCTTCTCCATAAACATTTCAAACCATTGTTAATTTTTGGTGGTAATGTTTCTATCCTCCAATGGATTTTTTACATTGTTTTCTTGAGCTTTTGGTTTTGCATTTGATATTTTGTGTGTTATTAGCTATGGTCACAAATTTCTTTAAAGCATTATGTCAAACAGTTCATAATAGAGCAGTGAATTATGTTGCTGAAAGACTCATCCTTCATGACTCGTTGAACTCTACAATTAAGAAGTATGTTAGGAAAGAGCTCTTCTTCTTCTTACCCACCAAAAACATTGCCTACCTAACCGTACAAATGTTTTAAGAGATTATTTAAACAAATTAAGTTTGAGACAAACATATGTCATATGTGGAATGTGTATTATCTTTGAAAACCATTTTATTGTATTTGTACTTTAGCATATGTGTAAGTTTGAATTTTTTATGCTTATCTTATATTAAGAATGCATTAGTATTGGAATCCACCCATGTAGTGTGTTTGTAGTTTTGACATTATTGAATTTAGTGTTTCCTTTGTGTTGTTTGAATTTATTTTTTTATTAAACATGTTTATATTTGGTATGTTTGGATAAATTATGGGATTTCATTTGTGAGAATTAACTCCAAAATCAAATTTAG
>BSBK01014295.1:0-26613 GCA_027943335.1 Chamaecyparis obtusa | reverse complement strand
CATATATATCTATACATATATATATATATATATATATGTATACATATATATGTATATATATATGTATACATATATATATATATAGATATACATACATATATATATATATATATATGTGTATATATAAATCTACATATATATACATGTATGTATATATGTATATATAAATCTATATATATATATATATACATGTATGTATATATGTATATATATACATGTATGTATGTGTATGTATATGTACGTATATATCTATGTATAGACACACACATATATATACATACATATACATATATATACATACATGTATATATATACATACATATATATGTATACATACATATATACATATATATGTATATGTACATATACACACACATATATATATGTATGTGTGTATATGTATGTATGTATGTATGTAGGTATGCATGGATGTATGTGTGTGTGTGTGTGTGTGTGGATAAACTAGTAATAAATAACACGTATACAATTTTGTGGCTAAAATTACCTTAGCCAATTATATAAAATGTATATATTATATCAGAGAAAAATATGTATATATATTAAAAGGCCGCCCATGTTTCACAATGCTCAACAACTGTATTTAACATTCTATCATTATTAAACAAGTATCAAACCTTTTAAAAGACCAAAAAAGAAAAAAAAATATAGAAGGAAGGATATAATAGCAATATGTAGGCCTTGATACATGTTTGACTGTGGTAAGGGGGGAGACGTGATTTTGCAACGTGGCTGGAGGTAGTAAGTTTCACAATGCTACAGTCTGCGTGGGAAGTCCAAGTTAATGCAAATCTGACTAGAATTGATCCAAACATGTTTTGGTGGAGGGAACCGCTTTTAGTGCTAAAGGGAAGTGATTATAAGTAGGGTTTGGATCATTCTTTTAAATAGAAAAAGAGTTGCAATTGGAGAAGAGAAGGAAATACAGTGGTTTTAGTGGATATATGATTTACTGTTCTCCAACACATACAAGTATGTTTCATTTTTTAATTTTGTAATTGCTCCTAAAATTTTTAAAAAAAGACCTTATCTCCATTGCAATATTGAAAATTTGTTGTGGCTTAATAATTTATTTCTTTAAGATTATCAATTTGAAATAGCATTGGAAGTCTGTATTATTATTGCTACATTAAATTAGAGTGCCTTATTCATTTGTAAAAATGGTGATAAGTTACAACTGCAAAGAACCACACAAAAAAAAAAAACTATGTTCCCAATTTTATGTTTTTTAAAAACAAACTTCAATTGGTATGTATTCTTATTTGAACCTTTAGTGTTAAAAAAATTGTGGTTCCAACTATGTTGTTACTTATTACTAGATGAATTGAGGGGGTTAAATTTTAGAAAGAATGGACTATTCCTTTCCATCATGAAATCCTTGTTTAGAGAGGCTACACTAAATTTTTTGTGTTGCTCTACACTTTTTATAAATGCTTTTACATCATTCTGTAAGTTCTTATTCTATTTTAGTATGTATAAAGTTAGAAGACATTTTGTTACAATATTTAGGAATTATGAAAATAAAGTGAATATGGAAGTCATGAATAACTGGCAGATGGTTGTGTTCTAGTATTTACGAACTCTAAAAAATGGGATATAGAATTTGTGAATGATAAGAGAGGAACTTGTTATGGTATTTATGATAATTTGGAAAAAAAATGTTGTAGATACAATATGTAGTATTTTGTGAGAAGAAATTTTTTTAACAAAAACAAAGAGAAACCCTCTAGTATTTTGGAGTATAATTAGCACATGCCAGTAAAGTGAATGTTGTTATTATTATGGTAAGAGGTTGAGTAAAATGGTAATTTTGTAAACATTTGACCATATCTAAATAGGATGTTAAGTTGCTTCTAAGAATACTCTAATGTTTGGAATCTCTCTTATGTTTAATCAGAGTAGTTCTTTCCATATTTTTGCTATACATATTTAGAGGACATTCAACTTGGGATGCTATTAAATGATTGGGTATACTTATGCTAGTACAACTAAGCAAGGGTTGAATAATATATAGTTAATTGTGGTTGACATGAGAATCAAGGCATCATCTCACATCAAACCATTAAGGCATACCTAGTTGTGAAACACTTTTTTACTGATAGTTATCCTTCTATGACCTTCTAATTCAATTTTTTCAACAAACAAAGTGATATGTTAAACTTTTCATTAGAAAATAAAAACTCTGTTAAGAAACTCACAACAACTTAGGGAATATTTATACAAAGTTGGTTAGAGGAGTGGATATAGGACATGTGTGCCTAGGTGAACTCTACACTTTCTAGCTTAAACCTCATGTTAAACACTATTGAAGTTGAAAGTAATTAACCTAAGATTCCACTTGATTTGGCCGAGTGGGTGTATGATGACAAATAGATGTTTGGAATGGATAATACCCAAAAAGGGCTCATTTTAACAAAAGTTACACCAACTAAGTTAGAAAATAGAACAACATACACCATTAGTGTGAGTGGTTCAAGGGCCTTGATCCTATTGATACAGATATGTAGGTAGCCTGGTAGGTGAAGGATACCTCTAGTGCATAGGCACATTGAACATAATTAAAGTGGTATCATTTTAATAATAAAGTCAAGATGAAAATTTCTAAATTTATTAATATGAGAAAAGAGTGATTGTCAAGAAGGTATCTATACCTAGTCAGATGCCAGAAAGAGGAGATCAGGGGGTATAGAACTTAAAATTACTCTCGGTGGTCTTACACTTGGATATAAGCTGAAAAACCAAGGAAGGACATGCAAATATTATTTATAACCTTGCTAAGACCCTTGGCATAGTCATTGCATTGATTTTGATATTTCTAGCAAGCTACTCTAGACCTAGATAGTCTGAAAGAGTGCATGTCTCTGATCAGAACACTAAGTATTTATTATCCTTATAAGAACTCATCCCAAATGGATGAAATCATGACTTCTAGGTCTCTTACATCATCATCTATCCCACACGAATAGAGATTGGGTTAGGATGACCCCTTTACTTACCCATGACAGAAGAGCCCAGATGGCTAAGTGGAAATTTTGTCTTAGATGGACACATTTAAGATTTATCAACTGAGAAATCAATGATTAACTTTATTAAGTAAACAAAAAAAAATTATAGCTTTGTATTCAAATGTGATATGTTATTGATGACTTCTAGTTTCTCTATTATTTTTAATTCTTAGGAAAATTTGGTCCTTACATGTGGTGTCTAAGCTTTTGGTTCAGACACTTGTCCTAAAGGCCTACTATAACTATGCATTAATAATATGGGAATGTGTATTGATAAAATGTACTTTTTAAAAGTCCATTAAACAAGATAAAGATGTTATTGAGTTGTGTACTATTGGTATTTTAAGATATCTTTACTATTTGAGACATAGTAAATTAAGAATATTTTAACTTTGAATTATTTTACAAAAATGAACTCTAGGGAAAATATGCGTAGAACTGGAGAACCCTGTAGGAGAAAGAATGTGACTCAAACCTAAAACCAAAATCCTACAAAAGAAGCTGATAGTGGTATAGAAGCTATAATTAATTTTCTAACTAAGAAGAGAGATCAGAGACAACCTTGATCAGGCTGTTAAGGATTTGAGAACCAAATAAGGGAAATTGGAGAATATTCTAGAAGAAATCAGGAGCAAAACCTCCATGGAATAAGATGAGAAACTAATCCACCCATACCCTCTTCACCCATGAAAGCTGCCACAAATAGGCCTACTCGAGAAGTAACTATTTTTTATCCTCCTAAGGATATATAAAAAATTTCCCCACCCAAATTTCATGGAAAACAAGTTGGGGATGCTACCAATGATTGGTTAACCGAAATGGAATAATATTTTGAGTTAAAATACAATCCAGAAAAAGGTTGTATGGGGTTCCTGCTAGCTAACATGAGAAGTGGTCAGTTGGTGGACCAACACTAAAGAGTTGGCTTCCACAACTATACTATGATGAGAAAATGATTGATTTTATGAATTTAAAACAAGGTAGTCTATTGGTGTAATAGTAATGGGATCATTTTGTCAAGCTAATGAAATTTGTTCCTATCTACCAGAAGGATGAAAGAGCTCAGGTGAGGAAATTCATTCTTAGACTTTAAATATAGAAATTGAATTTGAAGTGGACATGTTTGTTCTTAGAAGTATGAATCAAGTTTTTGAAAAAGATTGTAAAGAGGAAAAGAAACTTCAGTCCTTAGCTGCAGCAAGGTAGAATATTCAAGATGAAAGATCTACATCTAAAAGAAAGATGGAATCTAGGGACTCTAGGGACAAGATTGATAGCAGAGGAGATAGTATTTGACCAATGATAGCATAAAACTAGTATAAAAGTAACAACCATAATGGAAACACACAAAGGACTAATTGGAATACTCAACATCAAGCCACAATGGGGCCATCTAGGGGATTTTTTAAGTGTGGTGGAAATATTTTGGCCAAGGATTTTTCAAAGGGACAAGGATTAGATCTTAATCCATGTCCTTAGCAACATGAGAATCATGCTGAAATAAGGAATCGACAAATTGGACATCAACATGTTCCTATGAGAGCGATAGGTGAAAGAACCAAGAACAATGCCGCATCATAGAGATGATTTAGCAATTTATCTGCACTTAGGTTAAACATTCGAGCTAGCTATAAAATTTGTTAAATTTTGATAGATGTTATTTTGGTAAACTCTATGAGTGATAGAGCCTTATTAGTATAAGTGCCACACTGCTAAATTTGATGGATGTTATTTTGAAAAATTTAACAAAAAAAATAAAATTGGACCCATGTTGGAACAAAAGTTGAATTTTCAAAGATGATTCAAGTGCTTACTTTAAGGTTAAGACATTTTATGAACTTGACAATATTTTTATATGATAAAATTTTGATATGATTATCATGTTGTTTCCATGTTACTTTGTAATTCTTATGCATCGAGATGATGCATTCTTAAGAGGAGAAAGACGTCATGACCCCTAAGACACAAGTTATCATGATTTTTATATATTAAGATATTATTTGATAAATACATTAATGTGTTTCCTTTAGTTATCATATCTTATTTTGATTTAGTTTCATTAATTTTAAATTCTTTACGCAATGTCTAGTGAAGTAAATTTGAGTCAATTTATCTTGTATTCTACAATGTTGATTGGATTTTTAACTTTAATCAATTTTAATTATCCGTTAAATAATATGTATAATCAAATTAAAATATTAGACCAGACTAATCTTTAGACATTATAAGTAATTAAACAAATATTAAAATAAATAAAATAATCCTATAAGTAAGACATAAAATTATTAAGCAATATAAGTAACTAAATAAACATTAAAATGACATTAAATAAAATTAATAATATAAACTTGTATGGATGCTACGACCCTTTATTATTTACTTGAAAGTGGGTGAACATGATGTTTAGAGTCTAGACAATGGTGCAAATTGAAATACTTTTGTGTCTTTAAAAAAAATGGACTAAACATAAATAATAATTATTAATATAATCATTTGACATTGTATGTAATTAAATAAACTATAAAATAATATAATTAAAATAAATGAGACAACTATTAGTAATTAAAAGATATCTAAACAATAATATTAAATAAAAAATATAAACTAGTAATAAATAACGCCTATACAATTTTGTGGCTAAAATTACCTTAGCCAATTATATAAAATGTATATATTATACAAAACAAAAAATATGTATCTTAAAAGTCCGCTCATGTTTCCCAACCCCCAACAAATGTATTTAACATTCTATCATTATTAAATAAAGTATTGAACCTTTTAAAAGACCAAAAAAGAAAAAATATAGAAGGGTGGAAATTATAACAGTATGTAAGCCTCGATACATGTCTGATTGTGGTAAGGGGGGAGACATAATTCTGCAATGTGGATAGAGGAAGTAAGTCTCATGACGCTATAGTCTACAAGGGAAGTCCAAGTTGATGCAAATCTAATTGGAATTGATCTAAACATGTTCTGGAGGAGGGAACCACTTTTAGCACTGACTAGAAGTGATTAGAAGTAGGGTTTGAATCATTGTTTAAAACCAAAAAGAGCTACAACTAGAGGAGAGAAGGAAATATAGTGGTCTTAGTGGATATATGATTTACTATTCTCTAGTATATACCAGGTATGTTTCTTTTTTAAATTTTGTAGTTGCTCCTAAAATAAAATAAAAAGACCTTATCTGCATTCTAATATTGAAAATTTGTTGTGGCTTAATCATTTATTTCTTTAAGATTATCAATTTGGAACAACATAGGAAGTCTGTATTATTATTACTACATTAAATTAGAGTTCTTTATTCATTTGTAAAAATTGGGATAAGTTAGAGCTGAAGAGAACCACACAAACAAAACTATGTTCTCAATTTTAAAAAAATGTTACTTTAGTTGGTATGTATTATTATTTCAACCTTTAGTTTTAAAAAAATATGTGGTTACAACAGTGTTGTTACTTATTACTAGATGAGTTGAGGGGGTTAAATTTCAGAAAGACTGGACTATTCTTTTCCTTCTTGAAATCCTTGTTTAAATAAGCTACACTAAATTTTTTGTGTTTCTCTACACTTTTTTAAAATTCTTTTACATCATTTTGTAAGTTCTTATTCTAATACATATAAAGTTAAAAGACATTTCAAGTTACAATATTTTTGAATTCTAAAAATAAATTGAGTATGGAAGTCCTGAGTAACTAAAAGTTGGTTGTGCTTTAGTATTTACAAACTCTAAAAAAGTGGATATAGAATTTGTGAAAGATAGGAGAGGAAATTTTTATGGTATTTATGATATTCTAGAAAAAAAATGTTTTAGATACAATATTTAGTATTTTGTAAGAAGGAAAAAAAATAGGATAAAAGAGAAACCTTCTAGTATTTTGGAGTACAGTCAACACATGCCAATAAAGTGAATGTTGTTGTTATTATGGTAAGAGGTTGAGAAAAATGCAACTTTTGTAAACATTCCACCATATCTAACTAGGATGTTAAGTTACTTATAAGAATACTCTAATGTTCAAGGAATCTCTCTTATGTTTAATCAGAGTATAAGCTCTTTCAAGATTTTTGCTATACATATTTAGAGGATATTCCACTTGCGATGGTATTATATGATTTGGTATACTTATGCTAGTACAACTTGTTAGAATCTGAAAAGATTATTAACCTAGAAAACTAGTGCAAAGAATAGATATCTAAACTATGAATGCAAATGATATGAAATAAAAATAGCAACATAGAGTTAGATATCTATTCTTCACACTAGTTTTCTAAGTTAATAATCTTTTCAAATTCTAACATGGTATCAGAGCTTTTCTATGTGCAAGAGTAGATTGTAGTTTCCAGAATTGAGAGATTTAGAGGGTCTAATAAATTTTATTATAGTTTACGAAAAATCCAATATGTTATTCTATGAAATCTTCAGATGATCTTGAGAATCAAAAAAGTTTGATGGAAACATTTTTTAATCTCTAGGGTTTTGCATGTGTTTTATGAAATCTGGGTAATTGCAAGATTTCTGGTAATGCATGCAACATTTTTAGTTGTTCCAACGTATCCAAGACGGTTGAGAAAGTCATATTCAGCCTTTGCATGTCATTTTTTGGTTGCTAGGGCCATTTTTTGTAGAAAAAGGCATCTTGTTTACACTGGGTCAAGATTGTTTCTACATTATCAAGAAAAATGCATTTTGGGTTTTGTTTGAAGCATAGAAAAACCATGTGGGTATCTGTCTGTTTTTGCATAAAGTTTGTATATTTTGTAGAATCGAACTCAGAAAGCTACAAAGTTAAAAGTACAATACTGTCACACTACAGGACAAACTGAGGGGGTCCGGTCAGAAGGGGTCAGGTCGAAAGCAATCTGGCCTGAACTACGTAGTGTCATCTAGGCACCATCTAGCGTCTATGTGGCAGGGGGTCTGGCTGGACCCCTTCCGGCTGGAATGGGTCTGACCGAACCCCCAAAACTCTATATAAGGGAAAAAATTGGCCCGCACGGGTCATTTGGATTGAGCAGCTTAAGGATTTGAGGAGAGCTACAGAGGTGTTCCGGCTGGAATGGGTAGGTACATTTTTAAAAAAATTTATTTCAATGTTTTTCAATATTATTTTTTAGTTTTTTTTTAAATTTAATATTAAATAATTATAATTTAATTAGTTAGATATGTTAATTTAATTATTTAGATTGTAATTTAATTAATTTAATGTGTTAGTAATTTAATTAATTAATTTAATTAGTTAGATTGTAATTTAATGTGTTAGTTATTTAATTAATTTAATTTTGTTAGATATGTAATGAACAAGACCTAATATGAAATGAACAAGACCAATTAAGACCTAATATGAAATGAACAAGACATAATCTAGGACCTTTTAAGATCTAATAAAACCTAATAAGACCCTTAACATCTAATAGTACTCAGATTAACATGATTACTATTTCCTATTAAACTCTAACACTAGAAACTAATATAAACTAAAATTCTAGAAACCAATTAAGACCTAATACCTAACCAATTAAAAGACCTAACAAGTGACTAATATTTTACCAATTAGGACCTATTATTTGAGAAATTAAGACCTAAGACCTAATAGTCCTACCAATTAAGACCTAACATGTGACTAATACTTGACCAATTAGGACCTATTAATTGACCAATTGAGACCAATTAAGACTTAACATGTGACTAATATGACCAATCAAGACAAACTTAACACCTAATAGGACCTATACTAAACATGTATGTTTAAATTTTTAGTTTATGTATGCACGTTTAAATTTGTAACATGTATGTTTCTTAAATTTCTAGTTCATCTATGCACGTAACATGTATGTTTCTTAAATTTCTAACATGTGACTAATATGACCAATTAAGACATACCTAACACAATTAATATGACCCCTTAATACTTAATAGGATTAATACCACATAAACAACATAAACAAAAATTCTATTCTAATCAATTAAGACCTATTAAACTCTAACACTAGAAACTAACATAAATAAAAATTCCATCTAAACCAATTAATACCCAATACCTAACCAGTTAAGACCTAACAAGTGAATAATATTTAACCAATTAAGACCTATTAATTAACCAATTAAGACTTAACATGTGACTAATATGACTAATAACACCTAAACTGATTAATACGACCTAATAAGACCCAATACCTAATTTAATAAGAACTAATAGTCCACTCTTAAGAACTAATAGGACCTATACTTAACATGTATGTTTAAATTTGTAGTTCATGTATGCACGTTTAAATTTGTAACATGTATGTTTCTTAAAAATTTCTAATTCATCTATGCATGTAACATGTATGTTTCTTAAATTTCTAACATGTGACTAATATGACCAATTAAGACAGACCTAACATGATTAATACGAACCCTTAAGACTTAATAGGATTAATACCACATAAACAATAGAAACAAAAATTCTAGAAACCAATTAAGACCTATTAAACTCTAACACTAGAAACTAACATAAAAAAATTTCTAGTCTAAACCAATTAAGACCTAATACCTAACTAGTAACTAATATTTAACCAATTAAGACCTATTAATTGACCAATTAAGACTTAACATGTGATTAATATGACTAATAATACCTAAATTGATTAAAATTACCTAATAAGACCTAATAGTCCACCCTTAAGAACTAATAGGACCTATACTTGACCAATTAGGTCAAATATGACCTATTAAGACATAATAGTCCTACCAATTAAGACCTAACATGTGACTAATACTTGACCAATTAGGACCTATTAACTGACCAATTAAGATAGGCAACATGATTAATATGACCCCTTAAGACCTATTAGGATTAATACAACATAAATAACATCCAAACAAAAATTCTAGAAACCAATTAAGACATCTTAAACTCTAACACTAGAAACTAACATAAACAAAAATTCTAGAAACCAAAATTAAGACCTAACAAGTGACTAGTATTTGACCAATTAGGACCTATTAATTGAGCAATTAAGACTTTTAACATGTGACTAATATGACTAATAACACCTAAACTGATATGTCCTACCAATATGACATACTAAGACCTAATAGTCCTACCAATTAAGACCTAACATGTGACTAATACTTGACCAATCATGACCTATTAATTGACCAATTAAGTCTCATTAATACAAGTAATATGTGATGATTAATATGACCCCTTAAGACTTAATAGGATTAATATGTTTATAAAATTTATATGTACATCTATGCACATAACATGTATGTTTCTTAAATTTTTACATGTACTTGTATGTTTCATAAATTCAAGTATGTACATGTGCAGAGATCTATATATATTTTCTTGTTTATCTATTACACATGGCATCAGGTAGAGGTTTAGTTGATTCAAGAGAGCCTAGTGTTCATGGGGGGGGACCTGGTAGTGGTAGTGGTACTATTAGTCACTCCTCTCATAGATCAGTTGATAAAGCACAGGCTACACAGAAGCTATTTGTAGACACTATTGAGAGATTGACATGAGCATTACATGTTCTGGATCAGACATTAGCTTCATCCACCAGCATTCCCAATAGGGAAAGGGTGAATATTATTAGAGATGAGTTGGTGTGTATGATTGACACAGTTCAATCATACAACCCGTATGATACTATGAGTATTGATAGATTCTATGCTTCTTTTTACTCGCAGTGTTACTGGCACTATGAAGTATAGTGAGATCGATACAACTGTTTCCACTCCTATGGTGAAGGAGATGTTTCCTCATTATCGAGACCTGAAGAAGGTGTGAGGTTACATGCCTATGAGATGTGAGGATGACTACTCACCACATGTAGCCCTAGAAGGATGAGTTGCCACTATATTTCTGTAAACAATTGTTTCCAGAATTTCACTTGCACCTTGATGTTGACTATACAGATTTCCCTGCTTATGTTGGGCAAGGGAAAGGGATATTGTCTAATAGGTTCAAAGTGCTTGATGCCCCTGTGCCTGCTAATAAGTGGGCAAGGGTGGGTCCAAATCTTTTGGTTGTACCAAAAGGTTTGGAAGTGGTAGGAGCGAGTGTTGCAGATGACATAGTGAGGATGGATGTTTTTTTCTAGTATAGCGACTATTGCCACACAAGTTTAGGAGATGTCCTCTGATCATGTGGGGAGATATATGTTATGGTCTCATTCTAGAATTCCTCCACCTACAAAGGATGCATCTTCTATTATTGATCTATATGATATAGTCGACATAGCATCTCCCTTGGAGGTCGCAGCTATATCAGATATGGATGGTTTACGTTGTATGAGCACATTATTATCTAGTGATCTTCTTTCTGCATATTAGATGATATAGATGCTTGGTAGGATTTCCCTCAGGGAGGTTCCATCATTTGTCAGGACCTATATCATTTCTCAGCAAACTGTACCACTGACAGGTCCGCAACAGACTGCACAACCAACAGGTCCTCAGATGCCTACACCACCATCAACAGCTTCTCCGAAGTAGACTGGACCACCGAAAGCTCCTCTATAGTAGATTGAACCACTGGTAGGTCCTCAGATGACTACACCACCATCGACAACTCCTCAACAGGCCAATTCATCACGTCTAGGTCATCAAATTTTTACTACATTGCTTACAGATGTCCGGATTGATCCTACACTATATCATTAGAGTCGTCAGGTTTGAGCAATTTCGGGAGAGCGTTAGAGGCCACTTTGGTATATTTATAATTAAATTTAATTTTTATTTATTTAAAAAACTTACACATATATTTGAAATTTGATTTATATATGTTATATATATGTGTACTACAAGAGGTTATGTGCAATGATGCACCATATAGAGATTTAGAGACTCCACGCGATCCTATTCATCGTGATACATAGGTACATTGAGATGTTTGTTCACAAAATTAATTTTCTATGATAATGCATATTTAAAATTTATTATACATGTATGTATGTGTGACATATTTTGTTTATTGTACACAGACATTAGGAGGAGTTGCACCGGCATCAGGAGGAGGTGCACTGACATTAGGAGGAGGTGCATCTAGTTGAGCGGCCATGTTATGTCAGATATTTCATGTGAGATTTCATATATATATGCTATAACATTTCATAGATATTTCATTTTAGACATTTTATACATGTAGATATTTTAGTCATTTCATATATGTACATGGTATATGGTTTTGTATTATTTCTTATTTTATACATTACATGGTATATGGTTGTGTATTATTTCTTATTTTATACATTACATGGTATATGGTTGTGTGTTATTTCATGTATTGTATACATCACATTACATATTTCAGACATTACATGTTACATATTGTATACATGTTACATGTTATATGTTCATGTGTTATTTCATCTTTTAGACTTAGTTTTATACATGGTATATGGTTGTGTATTATTTCTTATTTTATAGATTACATGGTATATGGTTGTGTGTTATTTCATATTGTATACATCACATTACATATTTCAAACATTACATGTTACATATTTTATACATGTTACATGTTATATGTTCGTGTGTTATTTCATCTTTTAGACTTAGTTTTATACATGGTATATGGTGTATATTATTTCTTATTTTATACATTACACATGGTATATGGTTGTGTGTTATTTCATATTTTATACATCACATTACATATTTCTAACATTACATGTTACATATTTAATACATGTTACATGTTATATGTTCGTGTGTTATTTCAGCTTTTAGACTTGTTTTATACATGTGTTATGTATGCATTATGTTAAGGCGATGTAATTAATCAAAGCATACATGTAATTAACTAACTAATTAATCAAAGCATAATTCAGGTAGTTCTAATGTAATTAAGTAACTAACATAATTAAGTAATCTAGTAAACATAATTAAGTAAATTAACTAACATAATTAAGCAATCTAACTAACATAATTAAGTAATATATAACTATCATAATTAACTAAAGCTTAATTACCAAAAGCATTAATCAAAGAATGCATTTAATTAACTAACTAATTAATCAAAGCATAATTCAGGTAGTTCTAATATAATTAAGTAAGTAACATAATTAGGTAACTAACATAATTAAGTAATCTAACTAACTAATTAATCAAAGCATACAATTAATTAACTAACATACATACATAAAAACATACAAGCAATCTATAGAGTTCAAATATGTGAAAGTACAAGAGCTACAAAAAGAAGTTTATTCTGAAGTTTATAGAGTTCTAAAGCTCGTGATACATGTAGTTTGGATCCTCTCTATCTTTTATTATCTCCAAAAAAATTTCATGTTCTTCAATAGACAACCTCCACTTCTGATTGCCATTTTTTTTTTGGCAATATCTCGAATTGCAACTTTGTTGCTATAACCAAGTGATTGTAATGTAGAAATTTTTGGCTAGACAGGTATTCAATAAATTGAACACCATTTTTGTCGACCTTTATTTGTTGATAATAGGTTCCTTCAATAATAGCTGAACCAATTGGATATTTATTACATCACCATCTATAGTTTGTTCTGTCAACTTGTATTTTGCTTTCATGCATCTTAGTAGATAATAATCTACACTTTCTATATTGTCAGGATCCGCAACTACAACAAAAATATCACCTAGATACAAATAGATTTTATTAAAATTAAACATCACTTATATGATAAATTAAAATTAAATAAAATAACATGTATGTGCACATACCTATAACAACTAAATCAGAAACACACACATAATCAACTGAATATATAGGATCATGAATGTTTATGTCAATGTCATCATCTTCATAAGGAGGCATTCTGATTAACTCCTTCATATCTGATCATCAAACATATCCATTTGTAATATTCTCACATTGACTCAATGGATTGTCCTCAATGCAATGAGCACAAAAACATGATTTTTCTCTTACTTGAATCAAAAGAGGCTTGTGTTGTCCTGTAGTGATCAATTGATGTAAACTTGTAATACCAACAATTCTTTGACAATTGTAAGGATTAGATCGGTCTATATCTGTTACAAATATGAAATGAAAGTTGCACATGTTTAGATCAACAATTATTAAAGGATAAACATGAACATGAAATCAAAATTTAATTTAAAATTTTACAACAAAATATAAATTACCTTTCACTTCCCAAAAATAATGTTTGTTGTATATGGTGTTCCGAGGAGCAAAATGACTTTGACACCATTCAACAATTTTCTTTGAATTCTCTATCATGTTACCTATACATTTCTAAATTATCAATTTTTTAAAAATGGATCTAAGCTAAAATTATATTATTTGAAATATAGCATTGTGTCTAGCATGTTGCACAACAAGCCAATTAAAGGCTTTTGCAAATTTAAATTGTCTTGAAAAATTAAGTTGTACATACATACATACATGTCATCCTTTAATAATTTAACAAATAATTAAATGAAAATGAAAATAAATTGAAGTATCTATACATGTATACCTGCACAACCATCAGATCAAATCCAGTGTTGTGAGACATTTATCTTACGATTCACAATATCTTCAAAAAAAATTGCAAAACAATGAGCCACATAGCTTCTATCATGAACCTTATCATCATTGATATAGAAATGAACCTCCTTGATGATAATGTGTTCATTTGGATCGGAACTTTCTACCCCATCCAAATTATATTGTGCATGTCTATAGGTCACTTGCACAAATATTGCAACCTGATCAGAATGATAATATTGAGCTTGAAGCTCTTTTTGAGGGGAAAATGTATAGTTCTCAGAGAAATCTACAATTGAAAGAATACAACTAGGTGGAGAACAATCTTTGGAATCATGAAACTGTTTAGCTTGCCATCGTGCACCATGACAATGTTGGATATGTGGATAAATTAGAGTATGAAATCTGGTCATAAACTCAAGGTAGGGAAATTCACTCTCCTTCAATACATTTTTTTTGGATTCATCTCCGCTCTTTGTTTGATATGTCTCATATTCAAATCTTTTCCACAAAACCGGTGTTGAAACATTAATATTCTCAATTTGCAATAGAAATTTATGCAAATCTCCACAATCACTGCATGCATTCTTTATACACTGTACTTTGAACTCATCTGAATCTTCTAATTTATCACATAAAACAGACTTCACAAATTGTGTCTTACTTCTAGGGATGACCATATTTGAATCAAGAACTACCATAACTTTTTTATATGATTGCAAGTATAGATGAAACTTAACATGATTTCGACAACAACAAGTTTCAAGAACCTTACTTATGCGTACAAAGAAAGGGCTCAACCTCTCAAACATTCTTTGACATATTTTCACATTTGAAAATTCTTTCTTGAATGCTTCAAATAATTCACTTTGTGTTGTATCTATTTTAATGTTTTGGATGTGCAATTTTCATGCCAATCTCTTCATCTTTCATCTGTATTGTATCTCTTCTATTAGAAGAAACAAAAGAGTGAGCGGTCCAATATTCAATGACCTATTTTTTTGCATGTTCATAAATTCTATCTTTTCAAGGAAGCCTACAAATATTTACCCAATTTTTTTCAATTTTTTCATCTAACATATTTCTCTTCCTGATATATCTTTGAATAGTTCTTGTAGATACATTCAGTAAATCAGAAATTGCATGCACTTGTCTTCTCTGTGTCAACCTCCTACTAGATAAAGTAGTCATAATTGCTCTACGTGCAACACTTAAATCAACTCCTAGACTTGAGTTATTAATGTTGTTCAATGCATCTTGCAAATTTTGAGCTATTGTTTGATTTACATTTTCTCTTGAGTTTTTCTTGTTGTCAACACCCAACAACTCCAAAATAAGAGTCATTTGTTTTTTCCTAAATAACCTAACAAATAATTGAGCTCTTGCAACCATACTTTTATTTTCAAAATATTCATCCCAAAGTTTTTTGCAATGATTTTTAATTTTACTTTCAAATAATATTTTTTCATATGGAATTTGACTGAAAAATGAATCCTCATTCATCTCCATCAAATTGCCCACACTAAAAGATCTATTTTCAGCTCTAGAACTACCAATTTGTTCCCCTGCTTGAATTGCATCTTCCTGAATATCAATAGGTTCTTCTTGAACTTCAACAGGTTGATCTTGATTATGTTTTGTCTGATATTTTTTGTCATCCTTTGTTTGATCATATTTTCTTAATCTATTCCTTTTATTCCCCATTGCAAAAACTGTTCAGATTGAAAAATATAAAAGAATCATCTAACTGGAAAAACTCACACATTTCAATAAAAGCTTACGCTCATAAGCAAACAAAATATATACATATTTATCATTCACAAAATCACAACAATCTAATCTTGCAAAATTTCTCAAGGACAATGAAAAAAATATAATTACTCCAAAATCATCAACCTATCTTGGAAACACAATGAAGACAATATTTTTCAAAGAATAATTGCAAAAAAAAAATTAAAACCCTACCTTAAACCACCACTTGACAGAAACTATGCAAAGAACAATCCAACCATCCTGAAATTTCCCAAAGCTTTCACAATCCTCAAATTCAATCTTAGAGCCAAAATCTATAAACTTGTATATCGAATACTAGCCAAAATCCTCTTAATAAAAAAAATTGAATAAAGTTTTCAATGCATGCAACACCATAAACAAGTAAACTGCCCTATGAAAAATAGAAAAAGTATTAGTTAACTTGAAAACACTAAATCAAAACTTGACATGCAATACTAAAAAATAAAATTAAAACAATTAATAAATTCAAAAAACTATTAAAAATCACTTAATTCAAGATAAAAAACACTTAACTCTTACAAATAAAATTAAAATAATTTATAAATTTTATAAAACTATTAAAAATCTATAAAAAAAAAATTGATTTTATTTGAAAAATCGAGCAAATTGTGAAAATTCAGATTTAAGGGGTTGGCCATGCATGGGACCATGTTTGGTCACCTAATGGGTCCAGTTGTACCCGATCCAGCCAAACCCTTCTGGCTAGACCTATGTGGAATCCTATTTGGTAGCCAAGTCAGCAAAAAAGGGTGGCCCTCTCAAGTTCTCCCTTCTGGATCTGAATTCTCTGTCAAAATTTACTTTTCTGTAAAATCTAAAAATACCCTTTTGTAGAGCTTGTAATCAAGATTATGGGCATGTAATTTTTATCATGTTTTGATTTCATATAATATATTATAAGTTAAAAATACTTCAAGTAGGTATTTTAACATTTAAGAACACGCTCATTCAAAAAATATTAAAAATAACAAATCATGTCAAAAAAATTAAAACTTTATATTTAACACTAGACGAGAGAGTCCTCTTCAAGAATATGTAATTTTTTTTTTAATGGTGTAGATTTGATAGGGAAAATTGGACATGAACTAAAAATTGTTGATTTCAGGTAACACCGACTTTGGATAGTTATAATAGACAAAATATATAATAAAAGCCAATCTTTGTTTATTTATGCATTAGCTATACATGTCATCTAAAACATATTATGGAATCAAAGGAAAAAAATATTATTTGCATATAGTTTTTTAATGCGAACTAGACCCTAGAATTTCAGCATATTTCAGCAATAAAAAAATGGACTTCAAAAATTAAAAAACTATGTCAATTTTTGTTCAAATTATTTTTAAAAAATTATAATTGTAAACTTCATCAAATTTTACACCTTTCATTAGTTTAAATCATCTTCAAATTCTAACCACAAATGCAACTTTTATGTTGTTAATGTTGAAAAATTTGAATGTTGTCGTCCTTTTCCTTTATAAAAGTGTGACATAGGTTTGTACTTTTACCCACAACAATACCCCTCTCCATTGACAGTTACATGACTCTATCTGGTTTCTCACTTTGTTCCTGATTCTCCTTCAAGTTCTTTTCTCACTCATTCTAATGATGTGAGTAGATTTTGGCATGAGCGGTTTTGCCATGTAAACTTCCACTACTTGCAGTAGCTCAATCAAAAAATCATGGTCACATATTTTCCTTTAGTTTGGTTTTCAGGTGGTGTATGCCAAGGTTGCATTCTTGGTAAGCATCCTAAGGAAAAGTTTGACAAAAGTAAGGCATGGAGAGCATCACAAATACTAGATTTATTTCATAGTGATGTGGCTGGTCCATTTTAGTATCCTTCTTTTAACATGACCTGATATGTCCTCACATTCATTGATGACTTTTATTGATATACTTGGGTGTACTTTCTCAAACAAAAGTTAGAGGTATTTGATCATTTTCAAGTCTTCAAAACTTTTTTAGAGAAGCAATCTGGGAAAGCCATCAAATTTTTACACATTGACAATGGTGATGGGTATGTCAACCATTGGTTTGAAAGGTATTGCACTTAAGAGGGGATTGATTTACAACATTCAGTTAAATACAATCCTCAATAGAATGATGTTGTAGAACAAAAGAATAGGTCCTTGAAGGAAATGGAAAACTACGTGATTCAATCTAGATCTCTTGCACCATAGTATTGGGTAGAGGCCATTAACTATGCTTGTTACATCCAAAACCATGTTCCTCATCGAGCCTTGAAGGGAGTTAGTCCTTTTAAAGCTTGGAGTGGCTAGAAACCATCTGTTAAGCACTTTCAAGTTTTTGGTTCTCCTGCATGGGTCCACATTCACGTAGAGAAATGCAAGGCCTTGGATCCACAGAGCAGACCTTGCATATTTGTAGGTTATCCTAATGGTGTGAAGGGTTATCGATTGCTCCACCCTACTACACATGAATTATTCATTGAGAGGAGCGTTCAGTTTGAGGAGGGCTCTTTGAGCTCACTTTCTATCACTTCTCCAACTCCTTCTACTTTGACATTGGAGTCACTTGGAATACATGATAGATATTCTAATGATTCAAATTCACTTGAGCTTTGTTCTACTTCCACTTCTAATGCAAAGAGTGATTCAGAGGACTCACCTCCTTCCTCTCCTAGTAATCATTCAGAGGTTGATGATTTTCCTCTAGATTCTCCATCCTCCTGACCACTTTCAATGAGATAGACCTTACATTCTATAGGTGACTAGTTAGGGGATCCATCAGATACCAGGCAAACTCATTCACAGTTCTAGGATGCTCCACATGTCTTCATTCCTATTGCCTCATATCCATAGTCTTTTCATTAGGCTTCTGGTATTCCTAAATGGGATAAAGCTATGTAGGAGGAGTATAGTTCCTTGATGAGGAACCACACTTGGTATCTTGTCCCTCTTCCTAAGGGAAGAAAACTTGTTTGATGTAAGTGGATCTATCGGATTGATTACTCTAAGAATTTTGCACCAGTTTCCTGAATGGATTCTATCCGACTTGGTCTTGCAATTGCTGCATCAAATCATTGGCAAGTACACTAGATGGATGTGAAGAGTATTTTTCTTCATGGTAAAATTTAGGAGGAAATCTACATAGAGCAACCATAGGGGTTCCTTCAGGATTCTTCACTTGTGTGTCATCTTCAAAAGTCTCTCTATGGCCTCAAACAGTCTCCTTGATCTTGGTATGCCAAGATGGATTCCTTCCTTCTATCAGTTGGATTCACTCAACATCATTCTAATCCCAATGTCTACATTCTGTAGTAGGGTGATTCACTCCTATTTTTGGTTCTATATGTTGATGACCTATTGATCATAGGGAGTTCTTCATCCACCATTGGGGCTATTAAACCTTCCCTTCATGATAGATGTTTTATGACTGACATGGGCTTGTTGCATTACTTTCTCAGTATTTATATCTTTCAGTCTTCTTTTGAGATCACCATCACATAGTCCAAGTATGCTCTAGATTTTCTCTCAAGGTTTCATATGCCTGACTGTAAGACTACTCTGACTCCCTTTCTTTCTGGAGTCAAACTTGAGGCTCATTGTTCTTCTCCACTTGATGATGGTACTCTATACTGATAGCTTGTTGGGAGTCTCATTTATCTGACTCATACGAGACCTGACATTTCAAACATGATGTAGGCATGGTCTCTCAATTCATGCAAGAGCCTCATGAGTTGCACTGGAAAGCATCCAAGTGGATCCTTCACTATATTCAAGGTACTCATAGTTTTTGGATTCACTATGCAACATGTATTGAGCTTGAACTGGTGGGCTACATAGATTTAGATTGGGCAAGTGATTCTTAGGATCGCATGTCTACTTCAAGTTATAGGTTCTCACTTGGTTTAGGTCTCGTTTGTTGGTCAAGGAAAAAGATTCTTCTATTGCTCTATCTTCTACTAAGGCTGAGTATCAAGGGGCTACGAATGCTACCACTAAGGCAATTTGGCTTCAAAATCTTCTCACTGAGTTTGGTATCTAGATCAGACGGCCATCAGTTATATATTGTGACAACCAGAGTGCCATTCATATCTCACGAAATCTAGTCCATCATCAGTTAATCAAACACATAGAGGTCCACATGCACTACATTCAAGAGCTCATCCATGTCCACATCATCAACCTTTTCTATTGTCCAACTTCTGAGTAGGTTTTTGATATCTTCACCAAACCCTTCACTAAGAGCAAGTTCCTTCATTTGCATGGTTTTCTAGGGGTGTGGGATGCTTCATCTTCTGGGGGGATTTTTCCTCTCACTCAAAGTCCTGACTCTCTCCTTCCTTTGGGGGGATTCTTCACTGTATATACATGATGTATGTCATAATGGGGGGATCATGATTACTCCATTCATTCATGCATCTTTCTTTTACTCTCTTTTGGAGAGAAGTTTTCTCCCATAGGTTTTTTCTCCTTTTCTCCAGTTATGAGAGGATGTTTTAAGTTGTACATGGGTACTTAAAATGGATTTATTGTCGAGACCCATAAGCTATTTTGTTCTCCCTAAATTGCACTTAAGGGGGGGTCTTAGAGTAAATGGTTATTTTACATTTCACTCTTGACTTAAGTTTACTTAGGTGAACTTATTTATTAGGAGGAATTATTCATTTTTGGATATTATTAAGAGGATATTGTTGGGTCATACTTTGACTCCAACTACCCTAAAATGTGGTTGAGTTCATTTACTCCAACTACTTTATTTGGTAGTTGGTTGACTCCAACTACTCTTAAGATGTGGTTGAGTCCAAATACTCCAACTAACTTATTTAGTAGTTTGTTGACTCCAACTACTCTTCTAGAGAGGATGTAGTTGACTCCAACTAATCCTACTAGCTCTTGCCTATATAAACAGGCTAGCTCTCATGTATTTGTAATATGGGAGATATATTGTATATCTCTTGCTTTTTCATTCTCTTAATGCAATTTTTATTCTAGCATTTGCATTACTCTCTTGGAGACTAACTCTATGCTACTATTTTGATTTCATATCATTTGCATTCATAGTTTAGACATCTATTCTTTGCACTAGTTTTTTGGGTTAATAATCTTTTCAAATTATAACACATTTGATCAAGGGCTAACTAATATATAGTTAATTACGGTTGACTTGAGAATCAGTGAAGTGTCTCATATCAAACCATTAAGACATACTTAGTTGTGAAATACTATTTTACTGATAGTTATCCTTCTATGACCTTCTAATTTAATGTTTTCAACAAATAAATTGATATGTTGAACTCTTAATTAGAAAACTCAAACTCTATTAAGAAATTCATAACAACTTAGAGAAGATGTGTATGGATTCAGTTAAGGAGTGGATATAGGACATGTGCGCCTAGGTAAACTCTACACTTTTTCTAGATTAAACCTCATGATAAACACTACTGAAGTTGAAAGTAATTAACCTAAGATTCCACCCGATTCACCCAAGTAGGTGTATGATGGAGAAGAGTTGTTCAGAATGGATAATTCCCAAAAAGGGCTCATTTTAATGTTAGTGTAAGCAGTTCAAGGGCTTTGATCCCATGGATATGGATATGTAGGCAGCCTAGTAGGTGAAGGATACCTTCAATGCATAGGTTCCTTGAACATAATGAAAGTGGTTTCATGTTAACAATCAAGTAAAGATGCTCGCTTCTAAATTTATTAATCTCAAAAAAGAGTAATTCTCAAGAAGGTACCTAACTCGGCTGGATGACCGAAATACTAGACAGGGTATAGGATTTAAAATTACTCTTTGTGATCTTACACCTCACTATATGCCCGAAACCAAGGAAGTGTGTCGATCTTGTTTATAACCTTGCTAAGAACCTTGGAATAGTCATTGGGCTGATTGTGATATTTCTAGCAAGCTACTCTAGACCCGAATGGTCCCAGAGAGTGCAAGTATCTGATTAGAGCATTAAATATTTCCCATCCTTTTAAGAACCCATCCTAGATGGATGAAAAAAAGAATTATAGGTCTCTTACATTATCCTCTATCCCGCATAGATAGAGATTGGTTCTGGATGACCCCTTTACTTGTCCAAGATAGAAGCTCACCCAGATGACTAAGTGGAAATTTTGTCCTAGATGGACACATTTAAAATTTATCTTCTGAGAAATCAATGATTAACTTTATTAAGTAAACAAAAAAAAATTATAGCCTTGCATTCAAAGATGATATGTTCTTGATGACTTCTAATTTTTTTGTTATTTTTAATTCTTAGGACACATTGGTCCTTACATGTGGTATCAAAGTTTTTTGCTCAGACACTTAGCCTAAAGGTCTACTACTATGAATTAATCATGTATGGGAATGTGTATTGAAAAAATATACTTTTGTAAATTCTATCGAACAAGATAAAGATGTTATTTAACTACGTACTAGTGGTATTTTAAGATATCTTTACTATTTTAGGAATAGTAAATTAAGAAGATTTTAACTATAAATTATTTTGTAAAAATGAACTTTAGGGAAAATATGGCTAGAACTAGAGGACCTTGTGGGAGAAAGACTACGACTCAAACCCAAAAAAAATCCTAAAAAAGAAGATGAGAGTGTTATAAAAGCTATAATAAATTTTCTAACTGAGAAAAAAGATCAAATCCACAACCTCACGAAGACTATAAAGGATTTGAGAAATAAATAAGGGAAATTGGAGAATATTTTGGAAACCCCTAGTGGAAATCAGGAGAAAAACCTCAATGGAATAAGATGGGAAACGAGTACTCCATCCATACTCGTTCACCCAAGCAAGCTGCCACAAATAGGCCTACTCAACAAGTAACTATTTTTTATCCTTCTAAGGATATCCAAAAAATTACCCCACCCAAATTTTTTGGAAAACATATTGGTTACGTTTCCAAGGATTGGTTAACCAAAATGTAAAAATATTTTGAGTTAAAAGACTATCCAGAAAACATGAAGGTTGTATGGGGTGCCGACCACCTAACAAGAGAAGTGGCTAGTTGGTGGACCAACACTAAAGATAAGTTTAACTACACCAAGGCAACTTTAAGTTGGGAATAGTTCGTGGAACATTTTCATGAGAGATGGCTTCCACAACTATACTATGATGAGAAAATGATAGAGTTTATGAATTTAAAATAAGGTATTATGTCGGTGCAACAGCACTAGTATCATTTTGTCAAGCTAGTTAAATTTGTTCCTATATACAAGAAGGATCCAAGAGCTCAGACGAGGAAATTCATTCTTGTACTAGAAATATAGGAAATTCATTCTTGTACTAGAAATATAGAAAATTCTTGTTCATTCTTAGAAGCATGAATTGAGTTTTAGAAAAATCCAATAAAAAGGAAAATAAACTTCATTCCTTAGTTGTAGTAAGGCAGAATGTTCAAGATGAAAGATCCACGTCTAAAAGAAAGATGGAATCCAGTGACTCTAGGGAGCATATTGATTGTAGAAGAGATGTCATTGAACCAATGATAATAGAAAACTAGTATAAAATGAACAACTATAATGGAAACAAAAAAAGGATTGATTGGAATACTCAGCCTAAAGCCACAATGGGGCCATCTAGGGGATATTTTAAGTGTGGTGCCAATTATTTGTCAAGGGATTGTCAAAGGGAAAATGAGTATATCTAATCCATCTCCTCAACAATGTCATAATTATGCCACAATAAGGAATCAAAAAAATTGAACATCAAAATGTTCCTATGAGAGCACAAGTGAGAGAACCAAGAACAATGTCACATCATAGAGATGAAAGTACTTTATCTACACTTAGGTTAAACATTCAAGTTAGCTATAAACTATGTTAAATTTTGATAGATGTTATTTTGGTAAACTCTATGAGTGATATAACCTTGTTAGTATAAGTGTGACACTGCTAAATTTGATGGATGTTATTTTGATAAATTTTATAATATTTATGAATTCATAAAATAAAGTGAATATGGAAGTCATGAATAAATGTTAGTCGGTTGTGATTTACTATTTACGAACTCTAAAAAGGTGGATATAGAATTTTTGAATGATAGGAGAGGAGCTTGTTATGGTATTTATGATATTATGAAAAAAAAATATTTTAGATACAATATTTAGTATTTTGTGAGAAGGAAAACAAATAAAAGAAAAGAAAAACCATCTAGTATTTTGGAGTACAGTCAACACATTCTAGTAAAGTAAATGTTGTTGTTATTATGGTAAGAGGTTGAGTAAAATGGTATTTTTGTAAACATTCCACCATATCTAACTAGGATGCTAAGATGCTTATAAGAATACTCTGATGTTTGGAATCTCTCTTATGTCTAATCAGAGTAGTTCTTTCCAGATTCTGCTATAAATATTTATTGGACATTCCACTTAAGATGCTATTAAATGATTGGGTATACTTATGCTAGTACAACTTGGCAAGGGTTGAAAAATATATAGTTAGTTGTGGCTAACTTGAGAATCAGGGAAGCATCTCATATCAAACCATTAAGGCATACTTAGTTGTGAAATATTTTTTTTACTGATAGTTATGCTTCTATGACCTTCTAATTCAATATTTTCAACAAACAAATTGATATGTTGAACTCTTAATGAGGAAATTGAAACTCTATTAAAGAATTCATAACAACTTAGGAAATATTGGTATCAAGTCAGTTAGAGGAGTGGATATAGGACATGTGTGCCTAGGTAAACTCTACACTTTTTCTAACTTAAGACTCATGATAAAAACTATTGAAGTTGACAGTAATTAACTTAAGATTCTGCCTAATTCGCCTAAGTGGGTGTATGATTGCAAAGAGCTGTTTGGAATGAATAATGCCCAAAAAGGGCTCATTTCCACAATAGTTACACCAAATAAGGTATAAAAAAAAACTACATACAATGTTAGTTTGATCAGTTCAAGAGCCTTGATCCCATGGATACACATATGTAGGTAGACTGGTAGGTGACAGATACCTCCAATGCATAGGTGCCTCAAACATAATTAAAGTTGTTTCATGTTAACAGTCAAGTCAAGATGCAAACTTCTAAATTTTATTAATCTTAGAAAAGAGTGATCCTCATGAAGGTATCTATACCAATTTGGATGCTAGAAAGTCCAGAGGGGGTATAAAACTTAAAATTACTCTCGGTGGTCTTGTACCTAGCTATAGCCTAGAAACCAAGGAAGGGTGCAGATCTTGTTTATAACCTTGCTAAGAACCTTGGTTCAGTTAGTAGGCTGATTGTGATACTTCTAGCAAGCTACTTTGGACCCAGATGGTCCTGAAGTGTGGAAGTCTTTGATCAGAGCATTAAGTATTTCAAGTCCTTATTAGAACCCATCCTAGATGGATTAAAGAATGACTTTTAGGTTGCTTACATCATCCTCTATCCCGCACGAATAGAGATAGGATCTGGATGATCCCTTTACTTTCCTAGGACTGAAGAACATGAAATGGCTAAGTGGAAATTTCTTTCTGAATGGACACATTTAAAATTTATCTCTTAAGAAGACAATGATTAACTTTATTAAGTAAACAAAAAAAATTTACCCTTGTATTCAAAGATGATATGCTATTGGTGACTTCTTTTTTTTCTGTTATTTTTAATTCTTAGGGCAGGTTGGTCCTTACAAGTCTCTTCATTAAATGTTATGGCAGCTATCATTTAAAATATGTCCACAATTTTCTTGTCAAAAGAGATTTTATTTTGTATATCAATTACTCTAAATTTGGACGTGGGTTTTATTCTCATTGGATTTTCCTTCTTTGCTCTTTCCTTGCATTAGTTTTTAATATACTTAATTATCCTTAAAGGGGGTGTTAGTACAACCTTTGACTAGCATTATTGATAGTGTAAATATCCATGATTTACTATGAGACTGTAGTTGGATGCACTCAAGAAATGATGCATCTTTATGTATTCATTGTTTACAATGCAACTATAGTTGCATGCTATCTTGAATTTAATGCTCATCTTTAATGTTAAGCTAACCAAGGAGAAGAGTAATTCACTCTCTACTTCATTAGTTTTGTTCCACGTTTGGTCGATGATTTATTCTAGCATTGGTTATATCTTTTCATATTTATACATCTTGTATATTGTACAATGATTAATAGAATTTTATTTTGAGCAACACTTTTTTTTTGTTCAATTTTGCAAGTTTTGCTTCCTTTTTCTTAGCTAGATATATGCAGCTCTAGCTACAAAATTCTACATAGACCACTTCCCACATAATTTTATGATTTAATTACATCTAAACAATGTGGCTGTTAAATTCATATTCTCCTAAGTTGGTTTTTCATTAAGATATCATGTCATGTTATATGTATATATATATATATATACACACACACACACATATAAATATACATATACATAGATAT